>QFFA01007714.1:0-12828 GCA_003316565.1 Russula foetens | reverse complement strand
CACGCGCACGAAGTAAGTACTGCCCGATTGGTTGGAATTGGTATGGGGAGTGTCAATTACACATGGTGATTTGTCTGCTTCTGGACGGCGTGCGTTCAAGGTAAAATTGCCCAGGCCGTGGTCTCGACGCCGCGGTCAGACTCTAACGATCCAAAGGCCCATAGTATCCGCGCAACTCAGGTGCGGGGTGCCTAACGAGGGTGTGAGCATGCGTCCTGATCCGTGGACCCAGCCCGGGCGTCGTTTATCGTCATCAATCTGGATACCTGCTTAGGGTCTTTTTTTTTTGAGTTGGAGATTATCGTCTACCAGTGTGAGTACATACACAACAAGACACCTAATTGTAGTTGGTGAATACAAAAAGGCATGGTAAAGACCTTTTTAGGGTCAGCAACTCGAATACTTCTCGAGGGGGAGCAAAATTTATGCTTCACCATATATTCCACAAAATTTCTCTTTTCACACCTTGTCCCTCGACCTGACATCATTTGACACCCTCGCGCGCGAGAATCTGCCACTTGGAGAGGGCGCCGCCTCCAAATAGCGCGCCACGGACCCCCGCCCTGAACGCTTGAAGCTGCCCGACTTGCTCGCAGAGGACCTGGAGAAATAAGGGGGAGCGTCAGCAGTTGGCGACGCACCGGTCCTCCTTGGCAGCCCCGGAGACCTTGACCATCTTGGGCTTGCATATACAATCACGAATCCCAATGCGAGGAAAGTCAAACCTTCGGGTGTTGACGCGTAGAAAACGATGGGGAGAACTGTCAATTGCAGGCGCCGCATCAGCCCTGGCCGAGGGAACCGCCAGGATCGAGCCCGCAAGTGAGACCGAGAAGGCCCCCGCCGCAATACCCGAGGCGTTGCAGCCCGGAGCATATAGTGAGGTAGGGCATAGACGCGAAACGCCACCGCGTGGAGAGACCAGGCACGAAGTTGAGACACCGTGGACCCTGGAGAAAGGGCAAGGGCGAACGCGCTGAGGCACTGCCGCAGATAAAGTGTGATGCGCCACCACGAAGGGACCCGAATGAGGGTGCCCTTTCCACCTGGGATCCAAGAGAGGGGGCTGCAGAGAAAATCCTCAATCTGAAAGGGCCTATTGAGGCCATGAAGAACGACGGGGCAGTCATCAAACCCACAACAACGTAAGAGAGAGATACTACCACCATTTGAAGGAAGAATCAATCAGGCAGCACCATCGCGAAAAGACAACCACGCGCCTGGTCATCTACCATCACCACATTCTGCCCACCCCGAGCTCCTGTCGTCGATATTGCGATTCATTTTCATTTCACTTTGAATATGTCCCATACAATACAGAAGGGCGCGGTGTTGTCCGAAGAGGAGCGAAGGCGTCGCGTTTTGCCGGTCACGCTTCGTCACGAATGTGTCATCTGTCGTCACGTCACGCATGTTTCCCGCGTCCGAGTGAGAATTAAAAAAAAATCATGCCAGTGCCCGCCGGGCGCCCTTGTTTTTGTACTAGGATGAAATCTGCTGCAGTACATATACTGTCCAAAAATGAGGGGAAAGAGTGTATGGAGTGGATAAATAAGGTAATACCCAGTACGTCGATAGCTCGAGTACTACAGGCGCGCGGTCACGATCTGGAGGGTTTTGTAGTTCCCTGCCATGTGGTATCAAACGATGATAAAAACTTTTAATATACATGCCAGCCTGTAAGGTATGGTTGTGTCACCGTGGCTATGGCATTTTTGTTAGTCCGCACACGTATCTATCCTTCTTCCTGCCAAAATTGACAAGGAAGAAGGGCGCCCACCCAGAGACAAGAAAAACTACTGGACGTACGCACATAGATCTCACAGCATCGACCGTACACTTCGATGGGGCAACATTTGCACCGCAGGCCGCGTCGACGAATCATCGCCATAGATAAAAGCTCCGACGGCTTCCGCGTCCCATACCGCGCTGCCAGTCGTCCCGCCGAACGTCTGCAGCGTGCCGATGAAGTGGTTCCACCTCTCATCCGACACAATCGGCGCGAGGACATACGGCGCGACGTCCATCCGAGCGAGGTACTCTTCCAGACGGGGAAAGACCGCCTCGAGCGCGCGCGCCTCGCGTTCCCGGAGCTCAGCACGGGTGACACCAAGGCGCTCGACGTACCACGCTTCGTCCTGCAAGACCGACACGATTTCGAACAAATCGAGAAGCGGGCCATCCACCTGTGATGCGCGGGCCGCGTCGTACGCGATGCGGTGTCCGATCGCCTGGATGAGAGATAGCGAGCGTGGGAGGATCTCCCGATCGTACGCCGCGCTGCGGTGACTCGGCGCTGTCGCTAGGGAAGCGTGGAGCTCCGAAAAGAGGCCCTTCTCGTGTTGGGCGAGAAGGCTGTCCGGATACCGAGGTGGTTCGAGCGCGTAGCGTCCCAGTAGCAACTCCGAAGCGAGGCCTGCGGTACGATTGGCAGGGTTAACCTTACTATGGAATTGATGAGAAAGACCCACGGATGGATATTCCTAGCATATCGCCCTCGGCGATAGCGAGGCCACGCATGTCGGACTAAAGGTTAAGGACGCCGAGTGAGCAGCCAGCATAGAAGGAAGGGTCCAAGCGAAAGCTCCATACATGCATTGCGGAGAGCTGGTTCGTCTCAAACAGGCCTTGTGCTCCGCAACGGTCTCCGAGCGTAAAGTTTGCCGCTTGGGCCGTCCCAATCATAGTCACCTTGTGCACCGTCGCAACGGCGTGGCGCACGCGAGGGTCTATAGAGGGGTCCACGAACCATTCGATGGCTTGCTTGTGCATGGCCTGCAGGACGAATGCCTGCGCGACGGCGCTCAAGATCGGTTGCTTCTGCGTCTGGAAGGATATGATGGGTTTGGATACCCCGCTCGCGTCAACGACGTGCCGTCGCTGGCTGTATCGTGCCGCGATGTACGACGCGATTTGCAGGGAAGGGACGCCGAGCGAGCTCAGCGCGATCGTGCCAATAGCGACACGGTAGATTTTGGCGAAAAAGGAGGCACGGGGATCGGCGGGTTTCTTGATGTTCCCGAGCAGCGCCGTCGGGGGGAGTCGTACGTGGGTGAAGTAGGTTAATGAGTGGTTAAGGGGATGCGAGCCGCCGCGCGGAGGTAAGACCCTTTGGGGAGGAAGAGTCAGTCGGTGCGCAAAGTCGCCATGACATCATATCATTGTGGCGTACTTGATTGTGACACCAGGCGTCATGGACTGCCCGTTATGTAGCTGGAACACAAATGGTTTAATGCCATGATCCTTCCCATTAACGATGGTCCGCGCAAATACGATAGAGATGCAAGGAAATCCTGGGCCGACTGGCGATGTGGGTGGCATGTACCTAGAAATTACAGCGTTAGGTTAGGCAGTACGGGGGTTACCGCTAATTCTGGTAGGCTTACTTTGCCGCTCTCGGTATTGGTGTATGGAGATCAAAGTGTCCATCTGGAAGTAATGTTGCGGTAGTTTCGAGGTGCAAAACGTCCAGACCGTGTCCGATTTCTGTGAGGCAGTATTGACCACTGTGAACAAGCGGAGTGTGACTCGGACGCAATGGTGGCTTTATGTTATAAACGACGGCGCTTACGACACCTCGAAATCCAACACGCGTTTAAGAAGGGGGGCAAGGCGGGGTTGTTCAGGTATGTATGTTGCCAGTGTTCCAGCACATAGGTTATACTGAATGGTGAGGAGGGTGGCGGCGGCACCATCAATGCTTGCGATAGGGTCAGTATGTAAGTCCCAAAACTTGGGAGAAAGGAAGAGCACGTCTTCCATTGTTAAGGCTGTAATCAAAAAAAAACCTGAGACGATGTGTAACTTGGATATGGTATCCTGATACGCGTACCATAAGCTCTTCCGATGGCCCTCGCGCGTTCGTACGAAAGTCTTGTCCTCTCGAGGATGGAAAATCCCTCCGGTCGTTGTGTAAATAGAGACGTCTTTGCGAGTTCCCGTGTCGGCCTCATGTCGTTCGAAGGCAAAAAGTTCGAGCCGTCACCGTTGTTACATGAGGTTTTTTTAAGAAGCAGAGGGGACGGGAAAGACTTGGCTTTTTTTTCGTACGTATCAGAAGCACCCAGTCGGTTGTTGTACGGCTCCTTCATGCAACAGATCCGTTGGCCGGAACTGAGCGCTTAGGCATTCCCGGCACCCATCGCCTTCCTCGCCTTGTCAACCGACCGGACATTCATTCAGGAGAAGCACTCCACGCTTGGAGGCGATGCATGCTCCACATGGTTTCTGTCATATACGGTGGGCATGTTCTGCCGGCTGTGGCCCAACGTTCAACTCCCAGCTATCTGCCTGCACCTAAACATTTAGTCCAAGTTCCATGAAGGGGATCAGATGAACGGGAGCGAGCAAGGTCACCCGAGCGACGTGATGATTCAGCTTCAGTGTTTGTTCGTTCGTAACTTTCTTTTGTCACGCACCCGTGGTGGGAACTTACTACTTCAATAGTAGTGATTGATCGAATATTGATCGTGCGCGGCTCGCCCAAAGCGCCCCAAGTGAAAAAAAACCGGCGTCCGCGGAGGGCGATGTTCAATGTACGCGCTGCTTGCTCATGATCTCACAAGAGGCCGTCCTATCAAAATTGTCACCACCGGTCAACTTTGGTATAAAGGTGATGAGCATCATTATAGCGGTCGCCAAATAGTGAAAGGTTAAAGGGTAAATTGTGGGTAGGTTGGGACCTCCAGGGCAGCAAAAGTAGTGGCGCAGAAAAGTCGACGTTCAACCGATCTCGGCTAGCTTGCCATATCGCACATGCCCATTGAGTTTGACTTGCGCAGCTCGCAGGTGAACGTCCGGCGAATAGTTGAACCGTCAACAGCCTAAATCTCCGAGTCCGGCTCAGGTTTACTGACGCCAGTCGGTCCGCGTGACAAAAATGTTGAGACATATATCACGTGGCTTTGGCTTGGGTTTTATCTTAAGGCCCGACAACGCTCAGGCTGCATCACCCCCGATATCTCCAGCTGTCTTACCTGACAAGCCAACGAGGTGCTGTGGCAGTACCTGTCGTATTCAAATTCGTAGTTGGCCGAATGTAACCACAGTATGCTGCAATGTAATACTACAGTAGCCGGGCCGAGCCGCCAGCTCCAACTGCCAGCTTGCTAGCCGGCTAACCCAACTTTTTTTTTGGTGTGCGCTCTCCCTCGCTCTTTACTGGCTTTAGGTTTCCCCCCTCATCCACTTACGTCTGTGTTCTGCAGTCCAACTGCCCTTCATCACCTCTGGCACCACCACCTGAGCTTTTGGTGATGCTTTTTAGCTCACTTACAACGGTGCATTCGTCCAGCACAACCGCTCTCGCCACCTTCCCGCGCGATGCCCCCCTCCCGACTTTGTCTACCCCGACACGCCTCGCGCCCCCAGCCATCTTCGCCCACTAACTCCGGCCCTCGACACAGTCACACAGAAAGATTCTGACAACCCCAACAACAGCATCGGCACCTGGCAGCACCGGCAACGTGTCCTGCCCCGCCGACATCCGCCGCAATTACGACTGCAACCGCGACAAGACCCGTGCATAGCCGCCGACGTCGAGCCCGCCATCGACTTCGTGCAAGCCAGCCGCTTCGTCTCAGAGGTTATCCCATCGCGTTCAACCGACAAACTCCCTGCCATTTTTTGTGCCGACTCAAGATGCGCCAATGTGGCGCAGCACGCTCTTTGACGTGTACGAAACCTCAGGGCCGTTCGTAGTTGCTTGATGGCCTGCTCTGGGAGTCTCATGTCTGGGAAGGCGACGACGGATTGTCGATCACCTGATCAGTGCTCACTCTCCGGGTAAACTAATTACTACCCGGTCATCATCATCATCATCGCTATCACCATCACCATGCCTATCCATCCCGATTTGTGGCGCTGGATATGCTAATATCTCTTACCAGTTCTTCGTGATGTTATCTATGTGATATCTCGGACTCAATACGAGCAGCATGGTATGACAGTTCTTGTGTCCTATGTATGTTTGAACTAGTGCAGCATATCAACTGAAAGACTACTGGGTATTGATATATTGATATTCCGTTAGCAGAACCATGTGCATGGCTCACCCACGAGGCGAACGCGATTTTTGTTCCGGTCGCTTACCAAGGGTTCGTTCGGGTTCGGGTATAGCGAGACAGCAAGTGTCACGGGCCTTGGAAACGCACAGTAATCACGATGCCTACTCTTCGCTTACAATCATCCTGGGACCTGAAAGTAGATCTCAGGCTGGTGATGCCACATTTCTCAATGATACTATAACGTCCCGTTCAGCGGCTGCGCCTATCGACGAGTCAGCCCCTCCATGGGGTTGCCAGGCGAAAACTGAACCTGACCTGCTGTGGTGGCTCAGTTGAATCGAACAGATCCCCGCGGACGTGCAGCCAAAACTTGGCCAGTCACCGGCGTGACGTGCCACCGACGTGCTATCATCGCATTGTGGCTGGCGAACCTCTCACTGCCTTCTGAGTTTCCGATCGTCTACTCCGGTACAAGTCAACTTCCCGGCCCATTCGCTACTGCTGTGCTGTATGTACACGTCGCCGCCACGAAGTTGCTCGTCATCTGACCCAATTCCGAGCTCAAAGCCCGCGGGTCCACCAGCCACAGACCTTGAATCCTGCCCGAATTTGGTGTTCTGTAATCGATTTGAGAGCTCGTCGGCTATCGTAACAGTAACATTTCTTGGTTCGTGCAAATACCCCTTGCTCAACGGCTTGATTCGCTTCATCACTGGCTGTCCCTGGACCCAAATCTCCATAGCACAATGCACAAGGCTCCTGGAATCGTGAGGCCCGGGGAGCTTGAGAACACTAGATTTATGTGGCATGAGAACTCGGTGGTCAGGTGAGCTTACTCAGGTTGCCGCTTTTCGCGGGTGTCAAGACTCGGACTCCGCATTGTCTCCATGGCCTTCCCACCAGCAATCCCACCCGCTCTGCCCGTTCTTCGCAAGAAGTCTATCAGCCACGGAAAACTAGCTTGCCACATATTTCGAAGCATAGTTTTTCTCAGAAGTGCCTATTATATGCTATTTAGGTACCTGCTTTCCCTAGGATTTCTCGAGTAAGTCTCCTGGTCCACGGACGGGGTTGCATTTACGTTGGATAACGGAAACGAAGAACCTTGGTTTACGTTAGCTATAGCGCGACAGATGTCGCGAAGGTGAGTCCTGCCGACAAGAGACTACAGAGGAAGGAGGGGTTTAAGCAATGACGACGGTCATCATGATGCCCTGCTGAAGATACAGCCATAGTGATCAATGTCGATGGAATCTCATGAGGTCACCGGTCATCGACCATCATTTGCACTCCCATACAGGAGGGCCACAGGTTAAAGCGAGTGTACGCATTCTTTCCCTCGTACGCAATGGCCGTTTGACCTATGCACGATTGCACCATGCTTCACCTGGCTCTTCTAGATAATCTCATTTATATCTAAAGGCACGTTTATGCACGTATCATAACCACACGGGCACTAAGGCAAGCCCGATTGGAAAAGTATTCATCGTCAACACGCTTCACTCTCGAAGCACGTCAGTTTTCGGGGCCACAATCGTCCGCATAAGTCATGGTGTTCTGAGAGTTGACATGTTGCCGCCCGCGGAGTGTTCCCGAGTCTATCCTCCGCCTCTGAGTCGGAACATTTGGGGCAAACTTATTGAGGATCTGGGGTGAGAACGACATGCAGTCGTACCGGGATATTGAGCAGATCAGCCCATCATCGATCATCACTCCCTCGCTGTTTCTCTGTCGGGACTTGTCGGAAGACATGATCCGAGCACTAGCACAGGTTTTGAACCACGGCAAACTCGTCATTCATATCGGTCATGACGCGGAAATACCGTAAGCGTAGCCCCAGTTTTCAAACAAGGGAAATAAAGGCAATAGCATGCAAGTCCTGAAGTAGATGATGGCTCCGAGTGGTAGCGGCTTCATGATAGAAAAATGAGAGAAGCAATCAATGATCGACTCCTGACGTCACGGTAGTGTACCCATGACCCACATCCCTCTTTCCCCAGTGGTGGGGTGGACAACTACAGTGTGAGTGTGTGACCGGAGAATCGTTCCGTAGCGACGAATGGCTCAACGGCCTCCTGGACAAAACCCAATTACTGGGGCACCGCACCTTGAAGAAGAGGTTCTGAAGCGCGGATAAATATCCGTTATTCTGGCCGCGGAGAGCTCTTGCAGGGCGGGGGGGCACACGGAGGGCAATATTCTTGGTTTCTTCGAGAGGTAAGCGGGTGTTAAAGCTGGTGAAATGCAGAAAAATGCATCACGAGATCTGGATGATCAACAATTTACAGCACGTGACCAAGACGAGTCGATATCATATTATCTTATCTTATTCCGTTGCTTACGTGAATTTGAGCTAGGAGCGGGATTTTGCTCGTCAGTCTGTTGTCAAAGGAGTCGTCGTTGGGGCTAGTGTATCCAATGATAGCCAGATCCTCGACACGATAGACGAAGAAGAGGAAGGATCCTCATCCATTTCCAATGCCAACGGTGGCTCAGGAGAATATATTCCGGTAAAGGGCCGGTTGGCCCTGGTCACTTACCTCCGATTGGGTCTATACCATGAAGTCATTGAGACAACCACCTCGCTTCTAAGTCTAAGTCATCCACTTTTTACTCCACCCCCTTTCAATTTTGTTTATCCCTCCTTGTTCGAGTAATAGAATAAACTGTATAAAACCCATCTATTGTGCCCGAATCATTATCCAGTTGTCTCCTGTGCCTTCTCTCATCGATCTCATCTTTCGTGTGACCGCTCAAAAGGAATCGCCCGCCTTGCTCTTTCATCTCGACTTCTCTCGCTCGGATCCCCCTCGCGCCTTCAATTACTTCGCCGACGGTACCGGCACTTACTTGGCCCGTCACCGCGTCACCCGTGCGACGTGGCCGGAGTGAGGGATGTCCGTAAGTCGAACATTGGAGATTTCATTAGTTAGTGGGCGAAATCCTTGTGTGGCGTGAACTTCAGCGATGCGGCCTTAGCCTAGTAGTCAACCGGGTATCGCTCATCACCAGAAAGAATTCAGAGTGGAACAAGGAGGTCAGATGGGTCATCATGCATCATGCATCATGAGTGCGTTTGGGCGTATTCTCCAAAGATGACACGGAGGTGTTGAGTCATAGATAACACAAACTGCTGGGGTCCGGGGGTGCTTGTTGACTATAAGCTCGACACCGGTGACCAGAAACAAGGGCATCCGTGGTATCGGGTCTCTCCTGAGGCTCCTGGGTCACTGGCAGACCGGTCAGACTCGGACATGGGTAAGGATCAGATGGTGACCTATGTAACAACAAAATAACAGATGCGGTTGAGCGTGAAGGGGTAAGGCAGTAATGGAATGGACAGCGACGCCGAACAGCGAGGGTTGGTGGTTGGTTCCGAGTTCTCTTTAGAGAACGAGGTTCCAATTCGAAAATGCGAGTCGTGTGGGAAAATTCCGCGCCAATGTTGCGACCGTTGCCGGATCATGTGATTGTGTGTTCTGAACAATATTAATTCCGCACCAACCATTGCGGCTGTTGCCGAATCATGTGATTTGTGTTCAGGGGATTTGGGCTTCCGCAACACGCGCGAGCGTGTTACGGATTTGTCCTGTCCTCCTCGACTCTGAGATGACCATCACGAGAACTCGGATATGCCATACGAAGTAGTGGCCCACTAGCACAAGTGATCGTGATTGGTGATTGTGGACTCGGATACGGTCAACCTTGTTGCCAGGTTTGAGTCATACCGTGACCTTGACACCAGTGACACTGAGTACAACACGCTATGTAATAAGTACAGTTCAGCTCAGGGGAATGGGTGGCGTGTGGCATGGCGTGTGGCTCACAATCCGCTTAGATGCTCACGCAATGGTGTGTTAAAAAGTTAAAAAATCACCAACCCCTCCACTCCACTGATGGATCCCTTATTCCATGATTTTCTGGTGGAACATGCGAAGTTCCCCTTTCCCGATTGTCCGATTGGTGCCTCCGCCTCCTCCACTGTTCTATCTGAAGTCAACGTCGGACTACTCGATAACCAATGGAAGGCACGTCACGCTGTCCGCGACAACGATCTCGCCAACAAGCTTTGTGACACTCTCAGGGCCACCCTTGGGGAAATGACTGTGACTGAGGATTCAAGAAACTTTCTATTACGGTGGTTCCTACCTACCTTATCCGTGGATGAGCGAGGTATGAAGGAAGCCGAATGGTCAGAGAATGCAAGTGAGGCCCAGGTAAGCCGTAAGCGTAATACTACTTCGTGTATTCAAGTTGATCCTTGGGGTAGAGCAAGCGGTTATTAGATTGCGGTGTTTTCAAGGCAATGACAAAATGTCTATGGCAATATGATCGATCCAAATTTAAAACACTCCCTGAACAGAAAGCCGAAGTGGGAATGTCGATTGTCGACTTCCATGTACTGGTTGATGGCAAACCCGTGGCCCTCGTTGAGGCGAAATCACCAACCGTGATGAATAAGCTTGGCGAGTCGCTGCCGCAGAATGCTTTCAAGATCAGGTGGACCGCTGGCAGTAATAGTTTGGTCTCCCTGGTATTCTCAAAGGTTGGTATAATGATTTTCCATCAGGGAATAAAGCTAATAAAGCCTCATCATGCATTCAAGGCTGCCCTCTACCTCGGTCTACGACGGATGGAATGGCTATTTCTGACCTGCCATAATCACTGGATCGTGCTTCGCCTCGTAAAAGGAGGCACCAAACCACCTTCCCTAGCTTTCTCGCCATTGATTACCATGGAGGACTCCTCGGTCCCTTTTCGAGCATTCCTTGGTGCTGTCTTATCCGTCGTCAAAGGAGGAGTCGTTGAAACTAATGTGTTCGATGATCTCCAAACACACAACACAGTAGAGGAAGAAGCACCGGGCGAGGAAGGATTCCCATCATCCGGTTCCGATGGCGATGATGGCGCGGGAAAATATGGGGGTTTTCCCGGCGAACGGTCAACTGGCCGTCGTCCAGCCATACTGGCACGTGGTCACCCCGTCCAAGATACCCCCAACCTAACAGTACGACCCTCCTGTGCTCGCTTATAGCGCTTATATCTCAATCATCTGAAATTCATCTTGATAGGTTTCAACATCTTCCCCACTGTCCCCTCGTTCATCTCAAGTTTTGATCCATGTTCGGCCTTTGCCCAACAATATCTCTGGTCTTCCACCAATTCCCCACACCGGCAAACAACATCTCTGGTTGACCCGCTCTCTAGGTCATGGTTCGACTGGCAGTGTCTATAAGTGCCATTTCGATAATTTCGAAAAGCCATTTGCTACCAAAGTCGTTGAGATGCTTCGTTCCTCCGACATAGAAGCTCGAAAGCGGTTGCGTAATGAGTTCGACATTTACATTACCATGGAAAAGGCATATCAATCCGGCAAGTTGCAGAATCGTATCGCCCCGCGTTGCTACGGCGCATTTGAAGGCAAACACATCGACATTCTTATCCTCGATCTACACAACACAATCCTTGATTCGTGGGGTCACTTAAAGCTGCAAGAACGGTAAGCCGGTGGTTATTACATTGTACCTGTGTAAGTGACATGATGGTGCGCGGCCTTCTACAGACTTGAAATATTCAAATTGGTGTACGACCTTCACAGTATCGGAATAGGGCATGGTGATCTTGAGCCTCGGAATGTTGTACGAACGGATGAGGGCAAGTTTCTTCTAATTGATTTCACGCAAAGCTGGAAGCATCGGAGCCAAAAATGTGTCGCACAACATGTACGTCAGCTGGTGGTTCATAGTCATTGTACTAACTGATATCGGGATAGATGACCCAGTCATCGGGAGACTCTATTCCAATCAACAATTACAAGTGTGACGAGCTTAACGTGTTTAGAAAACTGATAGTGGGATGACTGCCTCTCACAATCCTTCATTGTGACTCTAATCGAACACGTCCTTTTTGTGGTGACGATTCTGGGTTTATATGTCCGCCCCACTGATCGCGAGTATATCGAAAACTGCTCTGGTGGACTTCTGTACGAGAGTTTGGTACGGTGGTACCTTGGAGTATTGGTCGAGTCACCAATATTTGTCACCTGTCCCGCATTCTCTGGGGCCTACGCCAACGATGAAGCTTCATGACGGTCAAAAGGATTGGACGTACGATAAAGGCAAGAGCAAACCTGCATCGCTTTCATATATCGCCGCGTCATCTTGCCAGTAGTCCCGGTGTGTCCTCTGGGCCTCTGGCTCTCCCACGATCTCCCCGGCCTCTACTAGTGACACACGGTTTAGATTGACTAGAAATGGGGTGACTGAAGACAAGGGTCGAACTGCTACTTGATGACTTGACACTGTAGCCATGGACAAGGACGGGTGGATTTCGCTGCATCCGGCATCGAAACATGGTCGCGTGGGCCTTGCGTTGATCCTTGTCGAGCAGAACTACCTATGTCTACATTAATTTCTTCAATACATCTCATACTGCGTTCAAGAATTGACCTCTATCACACTACTGTCATGGTCTCAAATGAGTACCAAGCAGACCTTGGTCCAAGGTCCAAGCTATCATAAGGAGAACAGACAACGCGATAATGGAAAGTGCCATTGTAGCACGGACTAAGTGTCCGTCCGTGAGTCCAAGAAAAAGGAAGGGAAAAGGGATAAAACGAGCGATGTCCCAAAGATCCGAGGACACGCTCGAGTAAGTGGGGTCGTCGTCCCCGAAGGACCGGGAACGCACGAAGGGTTGGAACGATGGGCGCGCGAGCAGACAGAAACAAGGGGGGGAAACGGTCTCTATTTCTCTATTTCCCTCTCGCTGGCCGAGGCCAGTGAGGGTTATATACAGGGATTTTAGTACCGGAGACAAAAGG
>QFFA01007603.1:0-16414 GCA_003316565.1 Russula foetens | reverse complement strand
TAGGCGGATGATAGGATATTGTTGAGGGATAGAGTGACAAGGCCGACGATGGGCGAAAGCAATGGAGATCCAATTGGACAGGCAATGTTCAGGACGAGGTGGCGTAGTTGGGGTGCTTGAAATGTTTCGGGAAGCCGCAAGTTCGTCTCGTGCTTGGTATTCGGCGCGAGAAAAACGTATTCCAGTATCGGAAAATGGTCGTCTATGGCCATGATGAGCCTCTGCAAATTTGGGATGGGCATCAGGAGGCGGATACGGCGCACTCGGTCGCGATACTGGAGTGCAAGCAAGATGACCTGTTCATCTTCAACAGTTACTTCATGATAACGGACAGCGTGATCGATGACAAGAGGCAGCGGGGGCGAATGCGCGAGCATGTCTGCTACGGGCGTTCCATATGTGCAAACGAGAGAGAGACTCAGGTAGGATGGTGACGCTAGTATGAGGTATCGCCACCTTCGGCAAACCTGCGCAAGCTTGTACCACCAACGTTCACGATCCCATTCTCCTCCCTGTAGGGTACGTACAAGGTCAACCTCGTCCTCGTCTAGCATGACCGGTCGATAATGATAAAATATGTTGATGAGCACGTCATCGTCGAGCCTTTGAATGGGCGTAACGTTGGCACTGGCGCTGACTTCAGTCACCATGTGATAATAAAAGTAGTGAGACGGGAGCACACCTCCAGTACTGGCGGAGGGCCATCGATCGTGTTGAGGGCCGAACACATGACCGGGATGCGTCCGGGATGACGCGGAGTCGTGATCGGCGTCTAGTTGGAGTCACCGGGCCGCTGTTATGGTTATGGACAACGACGAGAAGAACGCTTATGAGGTCGTCGGCGTTGGCTCTGATGCGACAGAGGCGGAAATCAAGAAGGCATTTCGCCAACGTTCACTGAAGACCCACCCAGACAGAGTGCGTGCGGTGTTGCCTTTTTGCTGTTGTCTGCTCACCACTTATATTCCCCTGAGTTCAGAACCCCCACCTCAAAGATGCAGGTCCGCGTTTTCCTTCCCACCCAATCGACCCACATCGAATCTGCTAATTCACTCTCATCGTATATAGCACGTCTATTTCATGAACTCACGCAGGCTTATGAACTTCTCCTCGACCCTCTGCGGAGGATGGCCCTGGACGCAAAGCTCCGCATCCAAGAGGCTCGCAAGCAACGCTATGCCAACTTTGACAAGAAACGGAAGGCCATGCTTGAGGAGCTAGAGGAAGCGGAAAGAGCAGACAGGGAAGCCAAGTCCGCCGAGGCGACCAAAAAGCAGCGGTATGCCCAAGAAGCCGAACAGATCCGCGACGCCGGCCGACGGATGGTGGAGGAGCGCCAGGCGGACCTACGGCGGCAACAGGAAGAGGCCGAACACGCGGAAAAGAGCGCGCAGGAGGAGCTCGAGCCACCACCGCTCGGTGTGTACACACGCCGCTGTCCTTCTCGTACGAAGGCCTTACTTACTTCGCGCGCCTTCCCAGGCGAACACGATACCACCGTCCGCCTCAAGTACCCGCTGGCCAAATATCCGCACCTGACGACGACGGACGCGCTGCACACGTTCATGGCCAGCACGTTCGGTCCCGTCGACAAGGACTCGATCGTGCTCTCCATGAGACCGCCCAAAAAGGCGCCGCAGAAGCCACCCAAGCACGCCACCGCAGCCGTTCCGTTCAAGACGATAGCGGACGCCCACGCGGCGGTGTGCGCGTCCCGGCGCGCGGATCGCGGGCTGGACGAATTCGAGATCGGCTGGATGGGCGGGTCCGAGCCGGCGGTCTGGAGCTGGGCGGAACGGATGCTCAAGGCGAAAGAGAAGCGCGAAGCGCAAGCGTCTCCGGCGCCAGAAGTGGACAGGACGAGGGGCGCGGGCGACGGCGCTGCCGCGGGAGTAGACGTGCAAGGCGGTTCCACTCAGGAAAATTCAGGCGTCCGCTCAATACCCGTCTCCGGTCCCCAATTTTCGTCATTCCCGCCATCCTTCGTGCGTGTTCATGTCCGTTTTTTCTCTTGGTTGCGCTGCGGACTAACGTGACCACCTTTACAGTCTGGCCTTCCTCCTTCCGCTTCGTCTGCACCTCCAGTGTCCGCTCCTGGCCTGGATTTTGAGTCTGCTGTACTCATGCGCATGCGTCAAGCCGAGAGAGAACGTTTAGAGCGCGAGATTCGAGAGCAAGAGGCCAATGAGACGTGACACTGTCTTCGTGCATTAGCTCGGTAGCTGTAGCTATACCTCCCCAAAATCTATATTAATAGTGTATTTCTTTGTTGCACATTCTCGCTGAATCACCCTGAGATAGTCTTGACTGAGTACTAATGACCTACGTCATCTAGACACCTTTTTTGAGGACATCAAGCAGGATCGCGACGAGTTATTACTTCGAATTACAATTCATCAAGTGAGCCCGAGTCCATGGACCCAAATGCACCATGGTAGAACGAAGCAGTAAGCATCATCGCACCGTAGTAAAACCAAAATACAAGTAAAAACATCGCATGTATATACGAACGTGAAGTGCGTGCTACATGCGGCTCTCAGGCTGCACCCAAAGGCACACAATATGAATTCCAAAAAAAAAGAGCAACACGGCCTCAGTGTCGTATTCCTACACCGCGCAGACTGTGAAATCAATCAGATTCGAGTCCCCATTGTTGTTTTCATACGCCCAAACATTATGCCTGCGCCTCCGTACAATAAATCACGTTGCTCGATCCCTGTGTATAAAGCGTCAGATGTCATCAACGTGCCAGTGAAGTGTCGTTATACCTCCTGCAGACAAGATCCCTGCCTAGAAACATGACCCGGGGGCGCACACCCGCGTACACAATCGCCGTAGGAGGTAGGCGGAAAATATAGTTCGTGGTGCAGTTAGAGAAGCCAAGTGACAGGGACGGAGATGGCCAGGATGGTCACAGAAGCGATCTGCCTGTCTGCAACGGACTACCATAATTAAGCATAGGTCTTGCCTCCCTCTTGAAGATACGTCGTCAAAACGACTGCCTGCCCAGAACCCATTGAATCGAAGCTTATGCTGCTAAATCAGAGGTTCTCTGCTGTGCTCATAAATGTTAACAGATGCGGAACAGTAAAGGTAAAGGTGAGTTGGTCGAAGAACACGATGCAAAGCTTCTGGAGGTCAGGCGCAATGAGTCTGGCAAGAAGGCTCCTAAGTAAGCGGTAGTCAGTAATGCCTCAGAATCCAAAACAGTGAAGCTCCAGATGTGTGTGGTGTTCAATGTAGGCAAATGAACGGTCATCTCTCGATGTCGAGATTAGGGACAGGAGTGGGAAAACTAGTCCCCATTGCCTCCAACTGGGGCATGCGCAAGAAACAAACGAGTGAATAGGGGCCAGTGAGGCAGGACTTTGCATGGACATTGACGTTTCAGGTTGTGCCACAATCTGAAAATGATGCCCGCGCTCCTTATCTTCCAAGCTGTGATAATAGCAAGGTTGTCAATATTGGTAAGGCAACTGGCGAGGAGAAGAGGGAAAGAAGGGGGAGAATGATTCCGGTGCTAGCTTGAGCAACTGATCCACGTCGGCGTGCTTGATGTCAGTGAGAAGTGGGAATGGAGGTGAATGCGCCATTCCCCGCTATGCCAGTCAGTGTCTGATGCAGACATTTGTCGTCAACGTCAACGTCAACCTCTTCTCGGTCTAGCACGGCCGACGATCGGTAAAATTAAAACAGGTTGAAAAGGGAATCATTGTCGAGCCATGTGGGCAGGCGCGTCACATGGCCCCGTTATCAGTCGTCCCGCCGCACTAGTACTGTATTAAGGAACAAAGTGGAGCGGAGGAGCGTACCTCCGGCGCTGAGCGAGCGCCAACATAACGGGATCGTTCTGACCCGGAATGTGTTACGGGCGCTCGGCTTAGTACCCCTGAGTTACAGTCTGGACTGACCTGACGGAAGAGCGCTCGTAATGCAGGGTTGGCGTTGATCCAGATGCAACAGAGGCGACGGTCCAGATGGCATGCACACTCCTTTCAGCTCAGTACACCCCTCGCCGCCTATATTACTTCGCATTCAGAACCCCGTATTACTGTAAATGCTGCGACCATGTGCTCACCTTTCTATTTGACTTTTGCATCACGCGTCTTTGATCAAAATATCACGTCTATTTCATGAAACACCCCCCCCACACGCATATGAGTTTACCAGAAGCCCTATCCTCTCGGTGGGTCATAGCCGAACAGATCCGTGATGACGGAGGACCCGCTCTGGGCGGAACTGCAGTGGCAGTGGTAGTGGCAGTGGCAGTAGAGCTGAACGCGTGGAGAACGAGCGAGGCGATTGAGCCAGCGCCGCTGTCGACCGTGACGTCGACGACGTTTACAGTACTCAATAGCTTATTACCGGTAACGCCGAATTTTTTTAGATTTCCAGCCGATCGGTAATAGTACTACAAGTCCGCATCAAGTGCCCACAGACCAGACACTTCCGTGCCAGTGGACAGAACATGCTATCTCAATTCTCTTGCGGCCACGAATGTTCAATGTCTTTCAAGCCCATTTTTTTTTACCCAGTATCCCGATTAGAATTATATATATTCTGGCCGTCCTCCCACCCACGTCAACTTTCCGCGCCTGCCTTCGATTTCAGGTTTTCCGTGTTCATGCGGATGCAACAGGCAGAGAAGGGACGCTTAGAGTACGGAGATCCGAGAGCTGGAGGCCTGTGAGACAATACGAAGGTCCCCTCACCTCCGTGACTTGCGGCCCAGAGTAGCTCTGTAACCTGCCGTAATAACCCCCACAGAATTTACATCGTATTCCTCTTTTGCACTTTCCCTGAGTCTCCCTGAATCTTCAGGGGAGGGGCATTGGTCGAGTAAGATGACCCACGTCTTTAAGAGTCATCATTTGAGAGGGGCAACTGAGATACAAGATCGCAACAAGTCAGTACATAGTGTTACAGGGAACAGGCATGATTCTTCAAGATGAGTACACTACGGAACAGTATGTATATGTGCTTGGTAGATGAGGACTTGGTCCGTGCAACCGGAAGGTGATTAGACAGGTCACTGAAACCCACTATGTGAGAGCAATTAAGGATGAGCGTTGGTGCCCTCGCACTCAGCTAGTATTATCCTCTCTTTTTTGTCTAATAAAAAATCCTCCTTGATCACAGGTACTACCGTATCACCCGGACGGTGGTCACAGCTCTGCAGAGTTGCTCATGCGTTTCAGGGTCGAGGCCGTAGCATTGTGAAATCTTCATATACCGGATTGGCGAAACGATCGCACCGCCCGCATTCCGCGCCCACACCACCTGAAGCAGTTCGTGCCCGGATATATCGCGGCAGTTCTGCACACAGAGAGCCTGCAGCCGCGGGAGGAGCCACTGACCACCCATGCCGCCTTCGCTAGCGTCTGGCGTGGCGGCAAGCACCTCAAATAGACGCGGGCCAAGTACGCCGCTCGGTGGGCTCGACAGCCCGAGCGCTGTGAGGTGCGGGAGCTGATGTAAGGCGCGGACAAACGGGACAAGGCCGACCCCGTCGATATTGCATGAACGAAGGTCAAGTTGGCGAAGGACGGGGAATCGCACTGCACTGTCCATGGACATGCGTACGAGCCACTGGGTATTTTCTTCGTTCGAGGTGTCCATCTGTACAGATAGACGGCTCAAGGCGGGGAAGCATCCCGCCTCGAGGAAGAGGGCGAGGTTATTAGACTCGACGTAATGGAGGGAGAGCGATTTGAGATTTGGGAAAATTGGGGGGACAGGTGATGATCGGAAGACAAAATCGGAACCGTCGAGGAGGAAGAGAGCTGATTGGATGCGGAGTTCTTCTAATGTAGGTGTGGAGTTGAGAACGTCAAGGAATTCCTTGAAGGAAAGGCCTATGCGGGTAGAAGAGGCATAGCGCTGCTCGCGGATGAGGTAAAGGCAACGAAGTGATGGGAGTTGTGTCCGTATGCAAATGAGCGGTGCGTGCTCAAGGGTGATCGTTGATAAACGTGGACAAGGTTGTGTGAGGAGGACGAACGGTGTCTGTTCTTCGGATTCGGACGGATCAAAGCGAAGATATAGCTCTTCGAGGGATGGCCCTAGTTTCTGCGACATATTTCGTACAATCTCCATGCTCGGCCAATCCGGGGCGGATATTCGAAAGGAGAAACAACGGTGGAGATGTGGATCGAGCTCTGTCATGATCTGGGAGAGTTCATTTGGGACGTCCAGATATCGACAATCTATGTCCAGGAGAAATTTGCAATCTTGTGAACGCTCCAGATATACTTTGAGTTTGCGAAGGAACGAGCTAGAACGAGAGTAGCTCAAGAGGCGAATATAGGACCACAAGGACGGCGTCGTGAGGACTATTGAGCGCCAAAGGTGAGAGACGAGCGAGATGGCAGGCAAAAGGTCGTTAGATTCGTGGACGCCAAGTTCGAAGATACGGGAAAGAAGTTCGGGCGGTATGCGGTTAATGAGTGCATTGCGAGCGAGCATATGTAACTTTCGAGTCTGAAGAGTCTCCAGCTGAGACTGTAGAGAGTGTATATTTTCGTCTATCTCCGTGACTTCTTGAAGTGGTGGCCGTGGATCGCTACGAGGGTCAATTAAAGAGACGGAAAGGAAGGCGACGGAGAAAGACGTACACGGATGAGGGATCGACGGCATCTTCCGAGTCCTCCAGGGGGTCAACAACGATGATGGGCATGGCGTGGGAGACCGAGTCTTCCCAAGTTGCGAGGTCGTCGAACGAAGAGACGCGACTGAGCATTTTTCAAGATGACGGGATATGAGGATAATGAAGAACGAAGCAGCGAGGGGTGAGGTCGTCGGGGAAGTTCGTGGGACAGGGTTGTAGTACACGAACCGTCCCAATGGAGTTGAAGAGACTGAAATTGAGCCGATAATGTCGAGTGATGAGTATCCGCAGCTGATGCAGTGTTCGTTCGTTCGCGCACTCGGGCTCGCACTCGCGTCGCCGATAGCGTATGTATTCGGGCGTTTGTTTCACTTGGCACGGGCCATCGCTCGGTCCGGATAGTGCCGCTTGGGCGCCAACTGCCATTTATGACTCGCATATTCGTGTTGTTTTTTTCGTGGAAAGACAAATTTTTTGAAAACAAGTTATATTTCTCTAACAAATACACGTCTGTTATATATGATGCTCAGCGAGGCGATGATCCAAAGCCGAGAGCCAAGTTCCTTTATCCCAGTACGTCGGTGTTCACAAAGGCATCCGCGAATCCCAACAATAAAATCCGTAACCTTGGCGTTTACGCCGATTGCTGTTCTAGAAGCTGACGATGTGATGTGTATGTCTTGATTCCTAAGGAGGATTTACTTCTTCCGGGGTGATCACCGGCCAAACTTTCAAATACAAATACGACTTGACCCTGAAGCCATCATATCACTGTGTCACATACAATTCAGTCTCAGGACTGTTGCAAGAAATATGTCGAATCTCTGCTAATAGGTCCTTTATTGCGAGCCAGAATGAGTTGGTTCGACCGCTCGCTGCATGGTTCACCTCAGTGAGTAGGTCCTAGAGTTTCCCAATAATAGTGCGTCTCATGTTGCGGCGTCGATGCGCCAGATACGCCAACCGACGAATGTGCATCTACAGTCATCCCTAGAGCGCGGTCGCTGGAGATGAGATAGTGTCCACTCTTTTTTTCACTTGGCCAGTCAGACCGTGGCATTGCCATTTTCCCAATACGACACGTTCCTACCTCTTATTCGAACAATCAACGCGATAAAGCGGCGAGACGAGGATGGCAAGTAGAAGTGACAGTACAGCCGAGAATCATGTCTGGTCATTATTGACCCATGGAGAGGGGGAAAGACACCCGGACTATAACTGGTGGAACGTCGAAACCATCTTGTTAGGGACCGCTGGTCCAGTAACTAAATTGGAGAATGGGAGATACTCACCACCTAGAGGAAACCTGGTCCATGCTACCGTTTCTCATCCCAAACCGTGATATCGTCATGCTCCAAGCTTGCCTTATATGCGGCTTCAATGCTCTCAAACAGTGCGTCCAGGTCATCCAATGTACAAAGGAGTGCAGTCAGCGACGACAAGTTATCTGGGGACGACGTGGAGAAGCGTTAAATAGCAAGGACGAGGAAAGAAAAACGTACCGTACATCTGGATTCGGATCTGGATATGATTTTCGGATGGATGAGGGGCACTAGACCATTATTAGTGGTGCGGCCATTGGAGGGAACAAAAGGAAGAAGCCGTGAGAACTCAAAAGCGAAAGCAACCAGCATTTCGTGAGAATGCAGAAGTTAACCGACGTTTAAACCCGAGGGCTATTCGCCAGGAGGGAGCCACATTAGGGATCGTGAAAGGAATAGAATGTAGAGGTAGTGGAAGAAGAATGGAGTCATTGCTGGCTGGATCATGGGAGCATGGCCAAGCTTATTGTTAATCAGGAGATGTAAGAGAATGAGGAATAAAAGGAAGGCAGCTAACAATAAGACCCACCTGTACCCGCAAAATTCGACTTTTGGACTGGGGACAATTGAGCTAGCCGTAGGGACAACGAATGGGGAACGACGAGTCATTCACTTTTTCATGAGCATCCAGCGAAGGGCATTGCCGAGAGTGTGAGTCTCATTGTGGATCTGATAGGTTGCAGCGGAGAGGTCCGACTGCGCGCCAGGCATCTAGCGAGTTATCGTCGCGGTACATATGAGCTTCTCGACCTGTGGCGTGATGGGGGCGGTGCGCACAATACGGATTTTTGGAGGAGGTTCTGACATGGCTGAGTCGGGACAACAGAGGACGTGAGTAAATGAAAACTTATGTAACTCTGTTTGACAATGGCCGAGAACGAAATTGAGGACAATAACTTTATCGTTCAGGGCACGTTGACAAGATCTTTCGCTGACCGCTTAACCCCCGCACTCGAGGAACAATGCTACTGCACCGTTCTCCTTTGTCGACGACATGTACACAAGCGGCGCACAATAGCCCGGCGCCAGACCTCGCTGTCTTCTCCAGGATTGCCCTCGTTCAGCATTATAAAGGTTCGTTGGACCACCTCCACATGCATCATCAACCTTTCTCCGAGTCTTCCGTGTTTCTCACTTTTTCTCCCCAACCTCGTGATCGTTTCTTCGTTTCCGTCTCTGTCTAGACATCACTTTCCTACCTTTGGTCTGACCCACCTGTGCCCCATGTCTTCTTTTGTTCCTGAGCGCCCCACCCTACCTCCATTACGCTCTCTCGCCCTCCCGATGCACGGTGTACCGTCCAAAATGACGTTGCCTGGCGTACCCGTACTATGCAATGGCCAACAGGTTCGTTTACCTTCTCTTGACACAGCGACAGACATCTGACATGACCAACCCGTTCACAGGACCCCGCGTATAGCCATCCCTCCCAAGGTTGGCAGAGCAGACGGCCAGATTCTGTTTCTTCTCCCACAACTTTCCACGCGCCGTATCCTCCGCCCCCTCCGTCTATCGCCGGTCCCCTCGCATATACGTTATACAATTCAACGGCCACCCACCCGTCTCACATGCATCAGATGAATGCTGCAGAACCGCACGTCCGCCTTGTCCTGACCGATTCTCTCGAAAACGCCGATGCCGTTCTCGTTTTATCTTCGACAAGCGCGTCAAATGCGTCAGGTGCTCCTCGAGTGATTTCCTCCCCCGATGCATTGGGTGGCATCAAGCCAGGGCCCCCCTTGTTGATAGTTGGGGCTGCATTGGAGCGAATTCGTCGGCCGGGGACAGTTCTCGGCAAAGGTGTGAAGATGCATCCGTATCGCATCGTACCTTCCACCAGCACGATATCCAAACCACCCATGACTTCGGGCACACATTATTCCTCACGAAAGTGACGTACTACACGACGAGCCAAGGGCCTTGATGGTCCGAAGCTCAAGGCTCGATGCCTTATGTTTGTACAGACACAATTGTATTCATAGTTCCGTTTATTCACCCACTTGTAACCTGTAGTTTGTACATGTTTTAATCAAGAGGCGGACGCTGTTTCCATGACTACGAGCTGTTTTATCGGAAGAATTGAGAAGATGTCAGATGGTCGACCAATCCCGGTGAGGAGAAAAGCCCGCAAGGTGCCAAGGGGCGGATCACGAGTTTGTTTGTCAGGTACAAACACAATCGATAGGTGACGTCGTTCTAGGCGCTGCATTTAAGGGCCTAGACGGCCTACTGCTCTCCATCTCAGGCTATCCTGCCATGGACGTGGACGATGAATATCACCATATGGACCAGATCGTATCAGGTCTCTGGATCGGTGACCTCCACAGCGCCACAGATAGCGATACTCTCACAGCGAACAATATTCGCAGCATCCTGACCGTCATGAGGGGAAGGTTCTCCATCCCAGAGGTACGTCCCATACTCCTCCTCACACCGATCTGCTTTAACCTCCTTTTATCTGGCCGCGTCGGCTACAGACCTTCATCCGTCAGCAGATTCCCTTGGACGACGTGGAGGACGCCGACATACTCCAGCATTTGATCCCCGCGATAACGTTCATACAAGCTGAAGTCGACAAGGGCAGGGATATCCTTGTGCACTGTCAGGCCGGAACGAGTGGGTATCCGCTCATATATGTGATTCTCCTTGGCTGCAACTTGTGTGTTGCAGGTCGCAGTGCTACTGTCGTAGCAGCATACATCATGTATTCCCAGAATGTAGACCTAAGCACGGCAATAGATCTCATCCGAAAGGTCAGGCCCAGCATAAAGTATGTTCACTTTGCTCCGAGTTGATTTTTGTTCAACTCGCCCAGCCCGAACGCAGGGTTCATGACTCAGCTCGAAATATTTCACCAAGCCTCGTTTAAAGTCTCTAGACGCGACAAAGCTACGCGAATGTTTTACCTCGAAAGAGCAGTAGAAGAAGTTTTAAGTGACACTATTTCTTTGCCATCTCTTAATTACTTTATACTGAAGGTCTTTCTTGTAGACGGTGACGGTTCTGTACCCGAAACAGACATGTTTGCGAAGTTTCCCCGCACACCGACGGATTCAGCACCTCCTACCCCTGGTGGGCCCAGGCGGCGCATTCGTTGCAAGATGTGTCGGTGAGACATACCTCAACATTGTCCGGAGAGCGATGCCCAAGGGTTTCATCTTCAGGACAGAACTCGCGAACCGCGAACACATGCTCGACCACGGGCAACTCGGGCCACCGACACCTGCTGTGGCTTTCTCGCCTGCCACTTCAAGGCGGCCATCTACCCATGAAACTACTGCCCGTCGGTCCTCCGTATCGTCTTCTCGACGACCTTCTGGTGGTGCGCTAAGCATGACAGCCCCTCGTCCGCGTCTAGGTTCCTCCACTGGTCCAACTCGTCCCTCGCCCCTGACGCCCGTTGAGGCGAGTAGTGGCCTCTCGGGATTGGCAGCTTCATTGTCCATGTCGGCCCTTGACGACGAGGAGGGTAAAAGTAGTGGCCAAGAGAGTGACCACCCAACAAGCCAACCGGTTCAACCCCAGAAACGACGGAGTAGTTCATTCGGAAACGACCTCCGATCTCGCCTGCTCACCGGACTTTCCGGCATCCCCAGTAACCTGTCGATGTCGGCATTGGATAGCGACGACGAGGATTCTGTGGGTTCCACAACAGTAGCGTTAGTTACTGCATCCACCCCTAGAACAGGTGGCGCTTCCACTGCAGACACAGTTCTTTCTCCAACTGGGACTTCTGGGACGAACCCAGAGTCTCGAGATTCAGTCCCAACTTCGGGCAAGAGTCACATGCAGCCGGCTCTATCCACCACATCGGCAGGGACTCTTCAACATGGTGCAGACCTCGCAGCGCAGCTCCACGCGAATCCCAAGCTAGCGGCTCTACGATCACCTGGCGGGTTATCTATGACGCCACTCAATACAGCTTCGCGGGTGGTCGACAAATCTAGCATAAGCCCACCCATCCTTATAAATCCAAAGTGCTCCGGATATTTTGTCGAGCCTGTGGGTCGAAACGTCTTTGCTTTAAGTCATGGGCTCAATTTTGTTAGATGAAATGGATGGAGTTTTTTCTAGAAGAAGGGCAACTGTCAGGGAAGATAATCTGTCCGAACAAGAAATGTGGCGTAAAGCTAGGAAACTATGACTGGGCCGGTGTCTGTTGCAATTGTAAAGAATGGGTAGTCCCGGTGCGTCCCACCCTCACGAGCACGTATCCTGAACAACTAATTGTTCTTCATCTCCAGGGCTTTTGCATTCATCGGTCCAAAGTCGACGAGATTGTGTGATCGGTTCCTTGTTCTGCGTCGTCTTGCTTTCAGACTCCAGACGAGTTTTGATGCAGTTGATTATTACCCTCTTAATTTGTTCTCGCTTGCGGCGAGCCACCCGTACTTTTACATCATCCCTTTGCACACCTTGCCCACCACTTGTCCACATGCGGCAATGCTTTATCCGCGTTTTTTGAGCCTGTATTCATCCAAGCGGAATATTCAGCGTACTCAACAATTCACTTCCGAGAGACGAAGCAGCATCTGTTTAGCTGATACGCTTACCAACCGGGCATATGAACGTTGGTAAGTTACAGTCCATCCATAGACCAATTAAAAGTCAACGAACGTGGGCAAATACCTCTTTTAGTTTTTCATTTTTCGCCTATTATTAACCTTCTTTCAACTTAGAGCCCCCCTCTGTCATTATGTCTTCGGTGACAAAGCTACATCGAACCATCGGTCCTCTTAAGATGGACGGACGAATTCCCTGGTGGCACCCGATATACTGTGCCGCCTCCCCCCTCCTGGTCACAACTATCTCTGCACAGTATCACAAGAATTTCCCGTTGTCGTACCTATCTCGCTTCGGCGGCGGAGCACCTCGGATAACCTAATTCTTCACTAGCCATCCGAGCGAACAGCGCGCATGGGTCCTGTCGTCCGTCATTTTCCCTGGTGAGCACTGGCAACTGCATTGTTTCGAATAGGCACTGACGATAATGTCACCAGTAGGCGTTTTGACTGCCTGATGAGACATGGCACGGAGATGAATCACTGATAGTACTGATAACTACATCTGTTCCGCCCCAGCGACGCTCCTTACCTTCGCCTCAACTTTGTGTCTCACACTTCAAGTCTGTTCAAACGCCCTTCATGCAGTAGCGAACTAGACCGAGGTGTTCCATATCCCTGCCTAGTATGGCATAGTAATGTAACCTCCTGCCTCGGGGTGTATGCCCCAGATGTTGACGGAAGGCGAGCAGATCCAACGCTGGCTTGTCCTTTGTCACGAAGACGTGTTTCAAGCTGAAAGCACAGGGCGTGTCTTGTTGTGCATGTGCGAATACCGTTTTACATGGAAGCTTCTCAGAAGCCTGAGAGCGAGCCTCGGAGTAGTGAAATTTCGGGAGCATCCGCTCCTTGAGGGGCATCGATCGAGCTGGCCCTTTGGTCAACATACTACCTTTGAGTCGTCGTTCGTGTCGTGTCGTGTCGCGCCAGTCATCGCTACCGATGATGAGCATCAAATCTTGACAAATACATACTATTGGGTCTTCTGTTCACAAAGAAATTAAAACTGATTCCTCCACGTAATTGCGGGGAGCGGACGCTCCTTCGGATCGTGCCATGACGTCGAATGACACGTTGTGCGTTTTCTTTTCTTCTTCATCCTTTCACATATCACACACACACACCCGTTTCCCGCACCGCACTTAGTACGCCCCGACTCCCACACGATCTCACTCACACGCACTCTCTCGAAAATGCTGCAGATCTAAGCGCGAAGCCTTCCGAGTCCGGAAACTCGTGTCACAGCACGCTCGGTCAGTCATTCAACTCGGTCAATCGTCCGAGGTTTTTTCACTGCGATCCGCCCTTCTTGGATCCAACTCCGAGTTGCG
The DNA here is from genome assembly GCA_003316565.1 of Russula foetens. Classification (NCBI taxonomy): domain Eukaryota; kingdom Fungi; phylum Basidiomycota; class Agaricomycetes; order Russulales; family Russulaceae; genus Russula; species Russula foetens. The sequence goes on along the minus strand of QFFA01007603.1, from coordinate 2,592 downwards.
CGAACCACGGACGTCGTTCGCCGAGGACGCGAGTTTTTTTTTTTTCTTTTTCTTTTACTGGTGGTATAGTAGCCTGCTTCAATCTAAGCTGGCGGGGGGAAAGAGAAATTAGACGGTTATACGTCCCCCGATTCGTCCGCCACTCAATCTTTTTTTTTTCTCTCTCTTTCTTCTTTTTCCTTGCGGAGGCGGAGGCGGAGATCCCTGAACCAATCGTCGCAGCCCGTCCCCTATTTGTTGTTCGCGTTATCAGGCCCGCTCTTCTTCGGAAATCAATTTGTGATCCAATGCGAAAGACCTTTAATCAACTCCGTACCTCGCACCAAGTGATGGTGATAGTGTGCCCAACAGCGCTGTTCGAGGAGGTTGATTTCATGATGTACTGTGAGGCCAGTCACCTCACAGAGTATATTGGTTCTTGAGGACTGTTGGATCTGCCATCTTCCAGTAATTGATAAAGCGTGGAGAAACCACGAATACAGAGGAAACAATCCCCCCAGAATAACGATGGTTTACAATGTGTCCGTAATATGCCCTAGGTCCCATAAGTACGACAAAAAATATCGACGCTAGTAAAGTAATAGTTGAGGATATACAGAAGATTAAGAGACCAGGTCCATAATCCAACGTATCACTGAGAACCGTGGACGCGTAAAGGCCATAAAAAGGGAACGACAGCGTAGCGGTTCGACAGGATCATTCGCCAGAGTCGCCAACACCATGCGCATTGAAGCTCTCTCTTTCGCCCATGCATCTGCCAGGTCATGAAGCAGCTCGAGGCTGAACCCACCTGGGGGAGCATCGGAGAGGTCATCTGCAACTACGATCCAAGATACACTCTCGAGCAGAGTGTTCGACTCGCAGAGACAAGCATTGTGCATACGCAGAGTTGAACTTCCGTGAGCCTTACGGGCAGCGGCGGAAAAAGAGGACGTGCGTGGTGTAGCGTCAGTGATAACTGTCGTAGGGCACCGAGTTAAGTAGAGACATACCTTGGGATTGAGTGACGTTCTCTGGACGGACGTCTGCTGCCTCTGTTCCAAGGGACATCACACGCTCCTGCGTTCGAAGCCCTTGCACGAGAGAACGATGGATGAGTCGCGAGAGTGATGGAAGATGTAGCGATCACCTCCCCGAAATTGAGACAGCGACGGAAGAAGGCAAGGTACATATCCCTATTCTGCGTGAATCCCAAATTGACTCGAAGAGTCAAAGTGAGGCCTATGTGCGAGGATTCTACAGACGTGCTTTCGCGGGCGTTATACAGCCCCTTCTCGAGCGTGCTCAAAGCAGGGGATAATGTAGAAAGTATCGCCTCGAGGTCGGCGCCCTATGAAAGCAAGATTGATATCGGAAGACGAAGCAGGAGGGAAAAAAAAAACAGACGAACTGAGGAACACGAGCAGTTATCGGCGAGGAGCGCGCTCCAGATACTACTGCCTTGCTTATCACAGTTCATCTGAAAATTTACGTCTGCTCTCTGCAAGGAGAAAAAGTGGGTATCCTGACCTTCCACAACTCAATGGTTTTGCTCTAGACTGGCTTTGAATCCTCTCCACCGCTTCGCATCATCAAATCAACCCGACGTGTCTCGAGCGCTTTGACGGCACGGCATATCTCCTCCAATCAAAATTTGTCCAAGTCTATGTAACATCGTCGAATTTCACCAAGCGCAAAGTCTACTTCATTGAACAAGTCAAAGTCCTCAGGAAGTGGCCGCGAAAGCTCTGAGATCGACCGAGTCAGTATCACACCTCCCTAAGCAACGAGAAGGCAGCCTCGCCTGTATTGCGAGCATTCTTCATAGCACTTGCAGTTCCTAATTCATATGACTTTCGCAGATCGACGGCCTGATTGTATAGCGTCCTTGCCATATCCAGCCGTTTCCCTAGCATGTCAAGGAAAGAACGTTGTTGTTGAATCGTGGCAGAGATATCGAGAAGGTATCGGTTAGCATACTCCTCGGCGAGCGGCAAATTTTCGATGCAGCGCTCTTGTTGCTTTAACGTCGCACGTAACGTGGCCACCTGCCTGTGGAGTCGAGGCCTGTGGATGACGGGAGTGGTGGACGCCAGTTCATATAGGTGGTCAACGAAATCAGGGAGTTTGTTCATATTTTTGAGCCAGGAAGACAGTGTAAGATGCAGCCTTTCCGGGGGCCTCGGGGGGGTCGGAGGGCGAAAGCCGTGGTGCAACCTCGGTACGCCTTCGAGTTGCTGGGTTTGACCATCTATTACCGCGCAAGGAGCTGGCCCAAAGAATCGATATGCGAATGATGGATCAAGGTTTGATCGCGGAGAGGATATGAGAGAAGACAATGATGAAGCGAGAGTCTGAGCATAATGTGATGGATGCCCGCTGTCAGATGACGTTGGCACGCCCAAGTATAAGTTGCAGCCTGAGGCGTCTATGGAGTCACTCCGTGCGGGAGGAGGGAGCGCAGAGTGCTCTATGCCCTGCGATGATGGTGACCGTAGACTGTGCGACGGTCTGGGAGCGGCGTTTGTGCCAGTAGCTATGTGGCTTCGTAAAGTACCGCCCCCGGTCACGAGACTGACAAGGCAGGTTGCTGGCCTCGCAGCAAGACTGGGA
>QFFA01007597.1:3152-14438 GCA_003316565.1 Russula foetens | reverse complement strand
GGCAAGTGGCGACTCGGAGTTCAGCCAGTCTGCTGTGGCCGCCGTTCAATTCAATTGGACGTGTACTTACTCAACCACTAGTGCACCAGCGACTCGTCTGCTCAAACTCATCTCAGCAGATTACTCTTTCAATTCTTAGGTTTCCGATGAGATGCGCATACTCAACTAACTCAAGTCTTGAGAACGTTGAGATGGTGCGATCCTATCCCACACCTGCGGACCTGGCGCCTGTCGACCACTGCTGATTACTACGACTATACTATAGTATCATAATGTCACCACGACAACCCCAAGCGTGCTAAATATATCTCCCTAATCTAGTAGTCGCAGACCCATCCTTTGTAGCTCTCGTCTTCTTTCCTTCCCAACGTCCAAAATCCTTGTCCAAGAATCTGTGGTCATCTTCCAATAGCAAGTGTTGAACCATGGATGAACTAGAGCCTAAGTTTACAATCCAACTATGATACTTGTGAAGCTGTCCGTTCACCAGCAATCGTCTTACTCACCTTCCATCTGTTCAGGCGTCCATCGTGATATCGACGGCTCCATTTCTCGTATTCACACCGCCATGCATGTCGTGTTATTATTACCCAGATCCAATCCTCTGCGTGCTCTCTGTGTTCAATACCTGTCAAAGGCTAGATATATCCGCTACAAGTTGACAGCAAACCAGGATGACCTCAAACAAATAATCCTTGGCTTCACAGAAGCGGTACTCCTTCCACTTCCCCAGAAACTACCCCTCGAGGCCCAAAACATCGTTCAATTGTTCTATTCCCTCACTCTCGCCATTTATGCTCGCTCCAGGGAGTCAAAGCAGCCCGAAGACGTCAAGTGCTGCGATAGGCGGAGGGTTATTGTCCGGGAGGGTTGTCTATGTGGCCTACTAAGTTACGTTTGTGTATGAATGGCTCGAATTGGCACGGATTTGTCGACATCAGGCGCATATTTACTAACGAATATGTGGTGAGACGATCCAGGAGATAGCTGAACAGATTCCCGATGTAACTTGATATACTTCAGATTTTCAAACGATGAGTGAGTCTTGCCTCATGTCTCAGCACACGGTGCGTGGGACGGACTTGATGGAATCGCCACCACCTGTACTTTCCCCGGGATAAGGGGGGAACAGCAGTGAGCCCTAAGGCCTAAGGCTTGGATGATGGACAACTTTCAATGGACATTCATATTGTTGACTTGTACACGTTAAGATAGTATGGAACGGGAAGATTTGATTGAGTTGGAGAGGAATAGCACTAGTTAGAGCGTGTAATTTGTCGCTTGGTTGCCACTTCACTGCATACTTGCATCTAAATCTAACCGGTCTCAGGGGCGGCAGGGACCCGGCCGTTGAAAGAGGGCAAGCAACACCAGCCTCGACTTTTGCATGTCCTCGTTCCCCTCGATGATTGTGGAAGTGGGACTGGTCAACAAGGGCTGCAATGAATGATAGTTTGGATAAAATTGATACAGTATCAATTTTATCCAAACTTTCATTCGCTGCACCCCCGCGCCTTGTTGACCAGTCCGGAATGACAACTTGAAGCTTATTGTATCCCATTCGTGTATATAACCCCCCTAACAATTATTACTTCGCATCGTCAAGAAAGCGTGGTGTAAATTGAGGTACTGTGGAATCCCTGCTAAGCCCCTGATACTGAACGGGTGGCTGATTATTTCAGAGCGGTAATGTCGGTGTAAAATCCCTGCGGTGTAGGATCATCATGATGTAAGTTTTGGTTCGGACAGGAGCGAGTGAGCCTTAGCTTTAAATTTGCCGGGCCAGGCGTATCACGTTTCGGCTCCTCTCAGATGAACGATGATGTTTGCAGCGAGGGCGACGTATATTCAGATATATGCCGCAGTGCAAGTGGTACCTGCCAGTGCGTATCTGCGGGAGCGCATCCGTCAGCAGAAGAGTAAAGTCGCTTCGCTCGCTCTGCGGCGCGGCATCTGTGCCCACTGGCAAGTCGTGGACGTGGACATACAGGTAGCTTTGGAGCTCCCGCTTTGCTCCCCAACCCCAGGAAAAATAACATCGGCTTTGTCAGCTCCCCATCTCGGAGCTTGAACCGTTTCCCTCCTCACCTCACTTCGTGCCTGCCCTTGTGTGCTCAATGTACGTGACCTTTCAACGAGCTCTCATATCTGCTCCAGCATCTCCTACAGAGTCCTACTCCCACTCGCTCTAGAGATGCGGAAGAATATATTCCAGTGATTGCCCTTCCTGTTCCTACCGCCCTCCTGTCGCTCTCATTCTCACCAATCGGATTCTTCCGTGCGCGGACGCTCACGCGTCTGCAACGTCAATTGCCCACACCAAGGAACCCTTCGTCCTCACCACAACACCGACATTACTCCTCATCATCGTAATTAAACGGGTCATCGTAGGGAATGAAGGCGAGTCCATCAGTGCTCGCCGACCGATCGGCTCAACGACATGCCATCGTACAAGCGAGCGACTTGCTCTCGGAAAGATGGGACGGTTCCCGATTGTAGATGTGTATTGTGCAGGTGAGGTGGTATCGATAGGTCACAAGCGTAGTCTGAACGAAAATGAAAAATGGCGTCGTGTTGAGTTGAGAAAGTGAAGAGAGGGACGAGGACAAGCTGACCAGGTCGCTGCGCGGACGAACATTGATATTTTGTTTTCTGCAATCCGAATTAACTTAACATAATCGAATATTTACAGACCGTGACGTGCATGACCTCCGCTTCCTCTACCATGCCTGAATCCGATTTTCGGTCCCTTTTTGCATTGCTTCAGATGACTCATTTCACCATCTGCGAGGGTCACGCACGTTAGTTGACTCCCTTTCAAGTCGCACCTTGCTACGGGTGATATCTCTGGAATCTCGGGTCATTCTGCCGTACCTGGAGGTGGTAGCAGTGGAAATATTTGTTGTCCCCGTCTGATGATGCTGCAAACTATTATTGTGGAATCGTTCAAAGTTGATGGGAGAGATACTCTTATCGTATCAATTGCTTTGACCCTGTATGCAACGGGGCGAAGGATGATGTCACTGTTAGGAGACACCCTATAGACTGTTGTCCTTTTGTCTTCAGCCACAACGAGAAGTACCTTGCCGCCGTCATCAACTCTTCGTACGAACTTGACGTCATGTATTCGAGATCGATGCCCAAGCGTATGTAGGACTTCCAGTTCCTGAAGCGGAGGAAGGAGCATGGGTAGAAGGGACGACGACATCTCACTGTTTTATATCAGGTGTAAAGCCTGTCTGTGAGTTCGAGAAAAGGAAGGTAAAATAAAATAAAACAAGCGATGTCCCAGGGATCCGAGGACACGCCGGAGTAGGAGGAGTCGCCGTCCCCGAAGGGCCAAGAACGCACGAAGGATTGCCAATGAGTGAGAGGTTGAGGGCACGCGCACGGACAAGGGGGGAAGGGCAGTCTGAGATTCCCTGGTTCTTCCCGCTGACTGAGGCCAGGTGAGGGCTATGTTCTGTGCTACCTGAGACAAAGGGAGCGAGAGGCCTCCAAAGGGACTGTGGTGTTCGTCGCGCGGCGACATTTGGCAGGCATTCGATATTGACAGTAAGCTAGACAAAAGAGACATAAAGGAGTGTATGAAAGCAGTCAGATTAAGTATACAGCGATCGACCGGGCGTCGCGAGGCGTCCTTTGTGGCCCTTCACCAGCTTCACCGATCGAAGCACCACCCAATTACAAGCACAAAAGGCGCAGAGTTCCATCACCTGAAACTGAGACGAGATGCGAGCGTGAAGGGAATGTGGGATGAGTGGTAAAGTCTAGACAGAAAAGAATAGTCGCTTCACGGGAGATGGGTAGATGGATGGGTAGAACCTTCGTGCTGCATGAATCTGCCGACTTTCTTCCGTCGCTTGAGATGCCAGACTTTGATCACCGTGATCCCGTCTCCCCAGTCGAGCGAGCCATGTGCCATGCCAGCGAAAGACCCGAGATTAGGGTTAGGGGTTCAAGGGGCGTTGCGGTGACCGGAATTCGAAAATTTCGGCCGGCAGAGTGTGGGACCTGACTCAGGGCGCGCTTCAGGCCTCACTGTAAAGGCCTCACTGTAGGCCAGGCGTCAAGTCATGAACAGAGCAGGAGGTCATTGCGCCCTCATGCCCCACCAGAACCTCACGTTTAAATGTCCAGTAATTCCGGGGGCACTTGTCCGTCGATTGGATGAGCTCGCACTAGTAGGTGGCTCTTGCCAGGTGTGTAGAGTTTCTCTCGTGTTTCATTCTTGACGCGATGATCTCGTCTTTTCCTGTTAAGTAGCCAAGCTCGTGTTGATTGCATATAGCCACCTCGCTCGGAATTCTTCTTTCCATGGGACTTGTTCTGGATTACTCTTTCAATCCTTAGGACCCTGATGAGATGCGCACACTCAAGGGTTGAGATCATGCGATCCTATCCCACACCTGCGGACCTGGCGCCTGTCCACCACTGCTGATCACTACGACTATATAATGTTACCACGACAACTCCAACTGTGCTAAATATATATATCTATCCTAGTAGTCGCAGGACCATCCATTGTTACTCTTGTCTTCTTTCCCTCCCAACATCCAAAGTCTTTGTGCAAGGATCTGCAGTCATCCTCCAATAGCAAGTGTTCTCCATGGATGAACTAGAGCGTAAGTTTACGGCCCAACTATGATAGTTGTGGAGGCGTCCGCTCTTACTCATCTTCCATATTTTCAGGCCTTCATCGTGAAATCGACGGCTCCATTTCTCGAATTCACACCGCCATGAATGTCGTGTCGTTATTGCCCAGATCCAATCCTCTGCGTGCTCTCTGTGTTCAATACCTGGCAAAGGCCAGATACGTCCGCTACAAGTTGACAGCGAAACAAGACGACCTCAAACAAATACTCCTTGGCTTCACAGAAGCGATATTCCTCCCACTTCCCCAGAAACTACCCCCCGAGGCCCAAAACATCGTTCAATTATTCTATTCCCTCACTCTCGCCATTTTTTCTCGCTCCATGGAGTTAAAGCAGCCCGAAGACGTCAAGTGCTGCGTTATGTATCTTCGTTATCTCCGTGGACAATGGCATAATGTCTCCATCAAAATTGACAAGGCACCTACTATCGCAGAGGTTCTTGTCATTGCATTGGGGACCCAGATTCTCTTAAACTCGGAGATGTGGCCCAGGACGTCGAAGAGATGGCAGACCTCTGCGACGACCTTTTGAACTCTGACATCCCGTCGAAGGCCCTACCTCAGATAATTAAGGTCTTTGCAAGTGTTATTGATGGTCATAACGAAGGGCCCCTCGATGGGCTACTCCTTTCGGAGAAAGCCATCGGTTGCCTACGAAAGGCAATTATACACCTACCCGATGATCCAGATTCACAATCCGTCTCCATCGCACTTGCCAAATCTCTCCTTATTCGCTTTCAATCGACTCCTTTGGACGACGACTGCACGGAGGGACTGGGTATTCTGGACAAAATCCTCAGTTTCCGTGGCCCCGGAGATGGGCCAAGTCGATACCGGGAACGAGCACTGGATATGGCCGGCAGGTTTGCCTTTGAGCGGTTTCATGCGTCTGGGAGGCCGGATCATTTAGAGCATGTGATCTACCGCCTTCGTATCTGGCTCGATGAGACTTCTCTCGAGCATCCTCGTCGTGCAGGGATCACCGAACTTGTCTCTCACCTCCAGAAATTACGCGCCAGTGACTCAATGAAAGTTCCTTATGCACTATCCGGTATATCAGCATCTGCCGAGTTTCCATCTTTCCGGGACCTGGCTGCTTCTCTCGCCGAATTGAACCCTATCGAGCCAATTCCGAAGACGACGCTCATGAAGCACAGAGGCGCCCTTCATTCTTCCAACATCGACCGCCTTACTGACATAGCAGAAATTGAAGACGGTATCAAGTATTGTCGACAATTGATTGCTTCTTACCCCGATAGTGAACTTGCCTCTAATGCGCGTTTAGCCTTGGGCGACCTCTTCGACTGTGCCTTCCGCCGTACTAATGAAATCGAGTACCTCAACCAGGCAATTTCAATAACCCATGACAATATGAGCTCCACACATTCACACCTGTTCCGATACATCTCCTTTACGCTTCATTTTTCGCACCTGTGCACGCGTTTCCTCCGTTTGCGTCGCGAAGAGGATATGGATGAACTTATGCGGCAATTTGCAAAGTTGGACAACGTCGAAAACAAATTTCTCTTTCCCAATGTCGAATTTTCACAACATTTGGCGTTCGCTGCGCGCTTTAATGGACATCCCTCGGCCTCGACCGCTTATGAATCCGCCATGTCATCACTCCAAGCCTCTCTCACATACGCCCCGACCATCGACATACAGCATTCTCGACTTGTTACAATGGGGGACCTTGTCAAGACTATCCCGTTGGACTATGCATCCTATCAGATCCACGACGGCCAACTCGAGCGGGCGATCGAGACCCTCGAGCGAGGAAGATCGTTGTTGTGGTCAGAGATGCGTGGCCTCCGTACCTCGATCGATCGAATTCGTTCGGCGGACTCCCATTTAGCAGACAAATTCGCCACGGTCAATCAGGACCTCGAGGCGCTTACATTAGCCCTCTCGCCGAACAATTATGTTGATGGCGGAGATAGTGCCTTCGATGGAAAGGATCCATACGGCGATCGCGTGACCCGGCAAAGGAAGCTCTTGGACGAGCGCGATCGGCTTATTTCGCGGGTACAAGCATTGCCGGGATTTGATACCTTCTTGAAGCCACCTTCCTTCGACACCCTCCGCTCCGCTGCAAGTCACGGCGCAGTAGTCGTCATAAATCATACCATGTGGCGTTCTGACATTCTCATTCTCCTCCACAATTCTCCTCCATCCCTTATTCCTACATCTGATGACTTCTATACCCACATGAACAACTTGCGGAATCAACTCCTTTGGGAACGAAAGATGGGTCTCTACTCGGAAAAATATGAGGATTCTCTACGTTCCGTACTCAAGGAGCTCTACGAGCTTATCGGTCGCCCAGTAATCAAAAGGCTGAACGAGCTGAACATACCAGAACAATCTCGGATTTGGTGGTGCCCGACATCTGCTCTGTGCTCGCTTCCACTCCACGCGATGGGTCCAATCCCATCCGACGCGGCCTCTGACAGATATTTCTTGGACCTCTATATCCCCTCGTACATCCCGTCCCTGTCCACCCTTATCGAATCCCACAAGCCAGGCCCACAGACTTACGCCAAGCCTTCGCTCCTTCTCGTTGTCCAGCCAGATGAGGATATACCAGGGGCCCTGAGAGAAATGAAAGTCGTACAGGCTGCCAATACACAGGTGACAACCCTCGTCTCGGCAAAGGCGACGCCGACCACTGTCCTGGAACGCCTCCGGGATCATCCATTTGTACATATTGTGAGCCACGGAATGCTCGAGCCAGGAAAGCCATTCGAAGCCGCATTCAAGCTTTACAGAGGGAGGCGCCTCCTGTTGCTTGACATCGTGCGGTCGCAGCTACCCAACGCGGAGTTCGCCTTCCTTTCGGCCTGTCACACTGCGGAGCTGACGGACAAGAGTATGGCGGATGAGGTGCTCCATCTTTCTGCGGCTATGCAATTCTGCGGATTCCGGAGTGTCGTTGGTACGATGTGGGCGATGGCGGATATTGATGGGCGGGACATGGCTGGGGAGTTTTACAAGTCGGTTTTCTCAGGCGAGAATCAAGGAGGACGATATTACGAGAGAACGGCGGTTGCCCTTCGAGATGCTGTGCTGAAATTGCGGAGGAAGCAGGGAGTGACGTTGGAGCGTTGGGTGAATTTCGTTCATTATGGTGCATGATGATTTTGCAACGCATCTGTGAGTTTGTGATCAAGGTCGTCTCTGATGAATCGGCACTGACTACTGACTTGCAGCGATAGGTGGAGGGTTATTGTCCGGGAGCGTTGTCTATTTAGCCTATGTTTGTGTATGAATGACTCGAATTGGTACGAATTTGTCGACATCAGGCGCATATATGCTAGCGAATGTGATGAGACTATCCAGGAGATAGCTGGGCAGATTCCCTGATGTAATGTGATGTACTTATTTCAGATTTTAAAACAATGAGCGAGTCTTGCCTGATGTCTCAGTACACGGTGCGTGCTGCGTGCGACGGACTTGACGGAATCGCCACCGCGGGAACATCAACTTGAATGAGTCCTAAGGCGCCTAAGGCCTAATGGCAGGAAGTAGCACTCGCTTTTATTTGTGTTTGTTATTCGCAAATGAAGAAGCAGCAACAAATGAGAGGCAAATGAAAGCGAGTCCTAAGTCATGCGACCATGTCTACGACAACAAAGAACGACGCTTGGCCCTCATAGATTCTCATCTCGTTTCCTCTCCACTACAGCGACACAGGTGTCGTGGCGACACGCGGTCAAAGATAAAAATGCCAGTGTAAACGCGCTCGTATACGTCGTCCCGGACGACCCAGCTCCCGTTTCACGGGGACAGTTGAACGGTATGACAGTAGCAATCAAGGACAACATATGCACCAAAAACATGCCCACAACGTGCTCTTCCGCCATGCTTCGAAGTAAATGAATGCCCACCTCCCGCCCCCGATGCGCGAACGCGAATGCTGACTGAACCCTTGCATTGCTCGATCGCTCAAGACTTCCAATCGCCTTTCGACGCGACCGTCGTCCACCTGCTGAACAGTTCTGGCGCGGCGATCATCGGAAAGACAAACTGTGACGAATTTGGCATGGGGTAGGTAACCATCACCTCCTTCGACGCTGCTTCAATACATGGCGGCTCATCCACCAGGTGTCTAGGTCTCTGAACGTCCATTCAGTACACGGGCCTGTCATCAACCCATTCCAACATCAGTCGAGCGTAGTCGATTGGGATGCGCGCGAGCGTCGCTCGGCTGGAGGCAGCTCGGGTGGGAGCGGTGCGGCCGTCGCCGCGGGGATGTGCGATGTGTAAGCGTCTCGCGTTCCGCGAGGGTTTGGTCCTGCGCGCTCGTACTTGGCTCAATTCCATACACACAGGGCCCTTGCAACGGATACGGGTGGATCAGTCAGGCTTCCGGCCTCTTACTGCGGCGTCGTCGGGCTCAAGCCTTCCTACGGTTTGATCAGCAGGTAAGCGTTCTGACTGACTCTGTGATTAAAGTGTATGAACGACCGGTTCCAAAGATGGGGCGTAGTATCATTTGCGGACAGCCTCGACTGCGTAGGAATCATCGGAAAGGATGTCACCTCTACCTCCAAAGTATTCGGTTCGTTGTGCTACTCCCTTTCTCTCAGACTTTTTCATTTATCGGAGACCCCAAGACGTTCTCTCTGAGTTTGACGAGAGGGATCCAACCGCCGCCCGGCCAACGACGCGCGAAAAGGCTCGGGAGTTGTGCTCGGAGCACATGGCAGAATGGGCGTCATCGAGTTCAGGAACCCTCAGGAATCTTCGCATCGGAATCCCTCAAGTATGTTCACGATTCGCCAGTCTCTATCCATTCGACCCACTCACCCCATCCGAAATCACAGGAATACTTCCCGGCTTCGCTCGACAGTTCCATCATATCTCCCTTCCGCCGCGTCGTTCGAGCTCTCAAGGATCGCGGTGCGACCGTGCTCCCCGTTTCCCTCCCAAACACCAGCTACGCCCTGAGCGCGTACTACGTCATCGCCAGCGCCGAGGCGAGCAGCAACCTTGCGCGCTACGACGGCGTCCAGTACGGGTTGCACGTCCCCCCGCCGCCAGACGCTGTCGCTCGATCACCGGCCGAAGTGTACGCACATTCGCGCACGGCCGGCTTTGGCGCGGAGGTGAAGAGACGCATCTTGCTGGGCACGTACGCTCTCACGGCCGAGTACGCGCCCACTCTCGCCTCTCGGAACATTCAGACCTGATCGAATTCACGTCACTTTTGCAGCGCGTTCGACAACTACTTTTTGCAAGCCCAGCGCTTACGCCAGTGCATTCGCGACGACTTTATGCGCGTCTTTCGCGTGCCCAACCCGCTCGCTTGCTCAGCGACTCCGAACGATCCTGGCGTCCACGTCCTTTTGCACCCGTCTGCCATTCGCACAGCACCACATTTAGACGAGCAAGTCGGACTGGACACGTACACGCAGGATGTTCTCACGGTGCCTGCCTCCCTTGCGGGTCTCCCGGCCCTGAGCGTGCCAATAGCAGTTGGTGGAGAGGGAGATGGCTGGCCGCTTGGCGTGAGCATTGTCGGGCAATGGGGGTGTGAGGCGATGACCCTGGTCGTCGGGGCGGTGATTGAGGATGCCGAACGAGAAGCACGGTAGTAATATTCCTTGAGTAAGGAGTATATTATGTGATAATATTCACAATCAGAGCCTATGCTAAGGACGTAGATTAGACAAAGCAGTGAAGATAGCGTGTGAGTGGGGGTCATCGGCTGAAAATGCTCGCAATTTACAGTACAGATGCGGGATGTAAAGAGGATAATACTGGAGACGAGTGTGAACAATGAGTCCACAAGGAGAAGTCGATGGTGCTCACCTATGTCTACGCTCTATGAAGGGCAATAAAATAACGATACGGGTCATCGTGCAGCACCCCACCGAATAATACCTTCGTAGATGGCGTACATCACGGCGGCGTTGGGTACGACACGCATGAGATGAGCGCTGAGACCGCCGTATAACGAATGGGCACCCTCCTCTGCGATGACAAGGCGGAGAGTTTGCATCAAGCCGGTGTATTTTTTTCTGCCGTCCACTAGGGGCTGTCGTAACCGCGTCCGGAGCACCTGGAATGGACAAGATTAGGCCAGTCAGTCCTACATCCAAAACAAAACGATAGTATTTTTTTCTGGGGGTGACGACGAACCTCATGGGGATAGGTGATGAGGCTCGCGACGCACTTGGCCGTCCCGGCAGAGCCCAGCATGCCAGCCCATTCCCGCAGGGCACCCCCGGATCCATCCGCGCGGGCCGACAAACGCTTGAGGCGCTCATAGAGCACCCATTGGATCGTGCCCTCGGTGACGCCGAGATAGCTCGCGCTGAGACCCTTATAAAACCCGCGGATGCCCTCCTCGCGCGCGATCTGCTTTATCGTCGAAAGGACGACGCCTCCACCGGAGAGCGGGGGGGACGTCGACCCCACCGCCACGGCCGCCGCCGCCGTCCTCGTCGCTGGTGCCGTCTTTAGCTTGTCCGAGGCGGAAAGCTGCAGACGCGTCTTGACGACCCAGATCGGATTCGTCGCCGTGCCCGTCGCGACGCCCGCGATGGCGGCGGCGCAGAGGTGAACGTAGGAATTTTCTTGTCCGCCGTTGAACCGGTCGGCGATGATTTGCTTGCCGTTTCCGTACG
>QFFA01007499.1:0-14352 GCA_003316565.1 Russula foetens | reverse complement strand
TCACTCACACGTCACACGGGGCTTTGTCGCTTGTCGCTTGTTGTACTTACCGATCACGTGCATACCCACCCCATCAATCAATCATCATACATACATGATCAAATGATGGAAAGCGTGTCCAACTTTGAACAATTTCAATCAGAATCTCTTGATGAGGTAAAATTTTCCTTCAAAAATCACGACTCGAGTCGCTTACCGTACCAGTAGCTATTGAGCGCCGCACGGTCCATTTGTTAGTTTTTTTTTTCTGCTCGTTTGAGAAGATAGTAACACTCTGTCTCATGTTAATCAAACACAGCCGCCGCTCCTACCGGAATCCCCTCTCCACCGCATCCCGGGCACTCTAGCCTGTCTTCCCTTCTTCGTGGGGATGTTGTGGAGATACAGGGACCTTCGGGCTCGGGGAAGACACATCTCCTCTATTATCTTATTTGTTCCTGCGTCCTCCCTCTCCACGTCGGTGGATGGAACAAAGCCTCCGTCGTGTTTGATACAGATGGCACCTTCGATGTTCATCGCCTTCAAACATTACTCCGGAAACGCCTACCACACAACTTCCCTTCTGGCGAAAGCGCCACGGAGCAGATCATCACCATTGCCCTTCGCAACGTCCACATATTCCGTCCAAAGTCCTCGCCACAGCTTGCTGCTGGCTTAGCTAATCTATCATCGTACCACAGTCGTTGTCTTCCCACATCCGAGATTGCTCTTCTTGCCATTGACTCGGCCCGTAGCTTTTACTGGCCAGACCGCTTTGCCGCTGAGCGGTCTCAGTTAATGAATATTGCCACGCCACCACCCACAACCTCAAACAATCCTCTTCAAACTACGCTCACAGCCCTGTGGAGCTTTCGTCGATCACATCGCCCCATCATTGTGATCCTTAATTCGGGTCCGAGTTCTATGTCGGCGCCGGCTGGCATTGTTCCGGCTTTCCAGCCATACAAACCGCTCCTTCCGTCCTTTGCGACACTAGTGGAGCGGACTAGTTCATTTCCGGATGCCGGTCATGACTCGAGCCCATTCCTAACTCATCAAATCACTTTGGACTTGGCTCGGGTTGTACCTTCTTCCCACAATGCGGAACAAGGGATGGCGTCCCTGGTACGGCACATTGACGTTCACGTACGTGTCAAGACTACTGCTGTCATTCGTGCCGAGCTACTCCATATGCAAATAAGCCCTGAACGTGTCAACATCACCATGGCAGACGTCGCACATGACATATACAACGAAGAGCGATAATAAGAATGGCTTAATATTTTAGCAGTAGGTGTAATTATAGTTCTATCGTAAGAATGTCAACTAACAGACCGTACCTCTAATAGTGATATGCATTAATCCTACTGGTATGGCTAGTAATATCGGAGATAATTATCTTTGCGAGGTTATAGCGGGTAAAGCTGTGAAGAATAATAAATATACTGCTGTCCAGATGAGGTGACTCCACGGTAATCAACTCATGATGTGCCGGTCCATTCTGTGCCATAGACCTTGTCCAAAAGAGTCCGATAGGTCTCCTCTGTTGCTTTCCTACGGACGTTACCCTTGGTGGCGGTCCGGGGCAATGAACCCTTTTCCACGATCAAGATCATGTCCGCTGATGTGATCCTCTCATGCAAGTATCTTCTGGAGTGAAACTGTCGAGTACGACGGAGGATCTCCCGTTTCAACTTTGGCTGAGGCATGTCAGAGCTCGTCTCGATGAATAACGCTGGTGATGGGCGGCCGTTCCCGACGACGACACATTCGGTTACCAGGTCGCCACAGGTTGCACGGACGTTATCCTCGATAGCCCTGTTGACCGATCAATCACTGTGGTTATCAGGGGCGAGCGGTACGTACTTGGTATCACAACGGAGGCTATTCTCACTCTTGATCCAGTCGTCGTCTCGGCCCTTGGAAAGATAACAGCGCGGTCGGATCTCTTGGAAGAGATCACCTGTATGGAAGTGCCCATCGGCGGCCCGCAAAGACCGATCCGGGCAGTCCGGTGAATCCGCGAGGATGACCAGTTCAAGAAGAGGCGCGTCAACCGAGTGTTCCCCCTGCGAGGTCCCCGCTGCGGATTGCGAGGCAATAGGGACGAATGCGTACGACATCTCGTCGAGGGGCTGAAGGAGCATTTCGGGATCCCTTGTCGACAGAAGCATGGCACCACATTCTGTACTACCGAAAAGATTCTTGTGGGAAATCAGATACAGTCATATCGGAAAAGGATGTGCGAAACTCACACGCAGCCTGATTCCATTAGCATGTGCCCAGTCTTCCTCTTCCCGGGGAAGTGCCAGCCCGCTGGAGAGCGCTTCGTCGAGGGTTTGCAAGAGTGCCAAAAGCTTCGGATTTTGCCGAGAGTTACGGAGATGTTGGGTGAGAAACGTCGCGAACTGGTTAAGGCGGTTTACACCGCAATTCCGGATCATCAAGGATAGCTCATTCGAAGAGAATGCCTGCCTTGAGGGCTGGACAGTACAGGAACCGTGCTGAAGTGACCCGAGCAACACTGACAGATGGGCGTTTCAGTACGATCAGATCGGATGATCACCAAGTTGCTATACTCACTGAATGTCTGTGCAATGTGGCACATGCTCCCCCTTGAGGATGTTACTAAATTAGGCACGAAAGGTCATAAACTGATGTCACTCACATCCACACCGTGACATCCTGATTGCGTTCAGTCTGACCGCTGGGCGTCGAAATTTGATGCGATTTGGTGACAGCGGAATCGAGCCAGGACAAGCTACAAGGTATAAGCTTTGGCATCCCAGAAGTGGAACCACTCGTATGGAAGATGAACACAGTATCATCCTCCTTGAGCGTGGGAAGACTTGGAAGGGGTGCCTCATGGGAATCGATGTCATATATTGTTGTGGCAGCTTGGTGTGTCGGGACCGGGCAGCCTCGGAGAAGACCTTCGAACGATGGGTCCACAATAAGCGCGCAGGCATTTGCTTTGCTAAGCAGTTCAAAAACAACCTCAGGGCTTGGTAGTCGGATACTAAAGAGTTGCGGGATGTAACCAGCGTAAGTAAGCCCGTAGATGTGTAACACGTCGGTGTAGTTCATGCCATTTAGCCTATAAGTCATATGGATTATTGGACGTTGAGCGGTGAAGTGAGGCATAACTTGACTGACCACATGCCAATGACGGACCGCTGAGGAATGCCATCGAGTGTTAGCACACGAGCCCAATGCCTTGCGAATAGCTCGACATCGAGGAGAAATTGGGTGTATGAGACGGGCTCCCAGGATGATACGTCACCAGACTCTGAGTGGGTGCGAGGTACGTAGAAGGCGGGAGAAGAGGCAAAACGGGATGCGCTAGTCTGGAGCACCGAAAGGTGCGACTTGAGAGTGTGGGCGCGAGCCATAGGAACGGCGAGGTAACTAAGGGAGTCAGAGCGTTCATCACACCTTTATATATTCTCCTGCCACGCGTCATTCACAGCGAACAGCTCGGGGCAGGCAAAGCGATGAAACTTGTGGTTTCTGGTGCCGTCGCCAGGGCAGGCGGCGGTTAACCTAAGTGTGGATTTTTGATCCCTTACGCGAGATTCGAGCGTCTAGCAGTCAATCGGCAAGCGGATCTCCGGGCGCTCCAGGGCCCTACCATTCGTGGCAGACGGTATTGGCCATTAACCCTTGAAATGAGCGACCATCAACACTAGACGTCCTGGGAAAAAACTCAAAACACGCATCGGGGTAAGCCAGCCGGAATTGATTCATTCCGCGGGAATGGGCACTTCCACAATTTTTTGCGTCGGTAAAGTGACCCAGAGCGGAAGTAGGTGTCAAGTTGGCTGGTGTGTGTGTACAATTGATGAGAATCCAGACATTGGCCCGGTTCGATAGTCCGCCACACAACTGAGGGGAGTGGCGAGTTTCATGAATGAAATGAAACCAGCGTGCCTCCCGGACTTGGCGCCTGCCGAGCAACTCGTAGAACCGGGCAAACAGCCCGAACAGACAGCCCTTTCCCAGCCCAGCCCAGTGATACAATATGCGATGCACACGGGATCTACGTTCCATCCTCCGAACATCTGGCCTCTCCGAGTTTTGTCAAAGTTCAAACATGATCAAATTGAAGATGAGTCATCGATCTTTTGTGCTGTGGGAAGAACTGGTGTAAACAAGACAAATGTGGCAGAAGCTCATCGGACAAGAGGAACACGAACGGAATAAACACGAGGTGACCGACCACTTGTACCGAGGCACCGCCAGCCCACGTTGATTTGTTCCCCTTGAGCGCGCCGATGAACGGCCACAAGACGAGAGAAATTTCTCACGCTGTGACTCTTTTTTTCCCATTCTACTCAACGGGATGGATGATTTTGACAAAGGTCCACAAAGAAAAATAAATTTAGCACGGCGGTGGTCCTCGTAAGAGTATAGACTGGTGGCGCCCAAGCGAATTTGTGGTTTCAAACTAAGTGTAAGTGAAAAGATCGCTTGAGGTTGGCTTGACCGAGTGCGGCAATACCCGCTTGAATGGACAGGGGCCGGCTCGTGGGTGTAGTAACGCGGCCTTGTCTCCACACGAATTACCGCAACCCGTCCTGTCCGCTCCCGTCCCCAACCTCTGCGCTGGGCTGGGCTGGCGAGCATACAGCCCACTCCTTTCTTTCTGTCAAGTCCTTATCCCCCATAGTCTGCCTCGTGGTTGATGTAAGGCCTTTTCCACCATCCTTCCCCCACGTGTTACTTTTTTTTTTTTTCTTGATCATTTTCTCACCAGCGTGTTCCACAGCCCACGTACACGGTGTCTTAACGCCGTCCTCTTCTGACGTCTGCGCTGGCTGTCCATGCTTTGGAGAGTTGGCCGTGGCAGCAGGCAGTCTCTCCAGCAGCTCGTACACTCTCTGGCGGATCTTTTCATTCCCCAATCGCCTCATACTTCACTTTCATACTACCCATCCCTTCCCCTCACATGCCTGAGATCGTTTGCTCTTTCCCGACGGAGGGTGCAGCAGGTAGTTCCCGTACCATGCGATTACGACGACCCAAATATGCCCGACAGTCCTTCCCAAAGCCCTCCGCGATCCACCAACCATCCGTCAGCTGCACCACACACCCACGACCTTCCGTTAGAACACATACCGCCAGGATGTTATTCTCATTCCACTACCGTTCCATACCCCATGATGAAAGGCATGCCCGTCCTCGCAAACCCCGACTTGCTCCGCGCGTTCTCCGACAGTCGCAAGGTATCGAGGCTTGCTCGACAGATGGCATCCACCCCCCGCCCCCGCAGAGCACTTCTCATCCTAGTTGCCGCACATCGTCACGGTTGTCACTTGGGAAGGGAGGTATACGAGGCAGTGGCTCATCAACTCGCCGAGGCCCGAGAATGGAGGTTAATACCCGCCCTAGCTCTTCTTCAAAAACGTCAATTGGGACGTCACACCACTCGCCTTCTAGACTGGTATATCCGTGCGCTAGTCGAAAGGTCACAGTTTGCGCGCTTAGATCATGTTTTTGGGCTGTTCAAAGAAGAAGGTCTCTCCCCGAGCCGAAGGACATATCAACTTCTTTTATCTGGCCATCTCCGCAATCGGCATATCGGCAAGGCCATGAACGTCATTCAACAGATGTTGAAAGCGGGGTTCACCATCGATTCTCGCACACAGGCTACTGTCGTGTCTGCGTACCGCACGTTAGGCCCAGATGTTGTTGTCCAGACACGCGCCTTGAACGCCCTAAAAGATGCGGACGCAAAAATTTCTACACGGATTTTGAACGCCCTGCTTCAATTTTCGGTGGATGCCCGCGATATAGAGCGTGTGTTATTGCTGATCCGTTGTTTCGATTTCGGAACGTTCGACGTGTCACGACTGTCGCTTGGTGTGCGCCCGTTGCGGCGCGAAGGAGAATCTACTCTTTCAGACTTCATCCGCTCATCAAGTTGGAGTCACACTTCTCATCGTATTCTACCCGACATCGCAACGTATACCATTGTTCTTCACTACTTCGCAACCCAAGGCGACCTTGTTTCTGTACATGGCTTGCTGGAACAAATGGAACGCTCCGGTCTTACTCCTGACAGCCGCTTTATTGCAGCCCTGATTCGCTTCTACTTCGCCATTGGTCGACCTAGCATCGCCGTAGATGTTGTCTCAACCGTGTGCGCAGAAGTCGAGGGCAGTCAAGCCGCATTTGAATGCATACATCCCGCATTCGAACCCCAAGGGCGGGCGCCCTTACCTCGCGTCTTACCCAAACCCACCATCGAGATTTTCAACGCGCTAGCCGCAGGCCTGTTGCACCTACGTGGCATCGATGGCTTGCAGGCCTGCCTGCGTTTAATGCAGATGTGCCAGGTAAATCCTGATGACCACACCAAAACCCTTCTGAAATCCCACTTCATCGATGCTGAAGGTTTCACTGTCGCGGACATCGCTTGTGTCTCCAAAGAACTCTCCTTGAACAATCCCTCGCTACCCAGCCTTTCTCGATCTCTGGCTTCCAGTCTTCATCGTCACTTCCGGAGTGCCAAACGATCGGGCTGGAACAATACACCATCAGGAAAGCGACATCCCTCCCATACTCGATCTCCGTCAATCCTGACCCAGACATCTGCTACGGGCAGATCTTTTGACCCAACTGCTGGCATTCACCCCATTCTCGCCTCTCAAACCGTCCATATCTGGCCAACCATTCAGTCTTTAAATGCTCGTGGTGTGCTCGCTGATCATCGGATGTTCGCCCTCCGAATTCGATATGAAGCTGTGATACAAGGCGACATGAAAGCGGCCGAAGATGTATTCCAATTAATGCTCGATCGGGGATTGCATCCTAATGAATACCATTACGCCGCATTAATGGAGGGTTATGCCGCAACTGGCGAATTGGCCGCAGCGGAGGCCGTTATGAAGGCTGCGGAGAGAGGGGGGACCAGGCCCAATTGTGTCATGCACACTATCCTTATCGTGGCTTATGCGCGCCGGAAGAACCCACATCGGGCCATGCGTGTCCTCCGACGCATGGTCACCACAGGTGTCAGACCTGATGTTCCAACCATAGACGCCATAACGAGTGTGTTCTTTGCGGTCGGAGCTTATCGCCTCGCACGCCAGATGTTACTCAGTTTGTGGCCATCAGTTGCGCCTTTGCCACACGACTTTGAACGAGCATCTCTCAAGATACTTGTGTCTCATCTACGGAACCTGTACGATGGCCAGATGTCATCGAAGGAGCTGTCAGATCGCGAACGCCGCGAACTTATTGGCAAGTTAAAGGAAATATCCAGGATTTGGTTCTCGACGGAGGAACGGACACGCACAGGAGACCTTGATGTATGTTAAGGGTCGTGGTATATTACGACGTGAATCATATTCATCATGAAATCCGATTACTCTATTGGTGTGTACAGGGATGGGTGTTGTATGAGTACAAATGCAGGCGAGTAATCGACCAACCCTAATTGACGGAAGCGTGCTATCACATACACCTTACCCACTACTAATGACTTCAAAACCGAGAGTCTAGAAGAGCAAGCGCTTCCCTCACGCCGGCTGCGTGGACTTCGCGAACAGACCGTGTCCGCGACCACCGAACGAGCTCTTCCTCGGACACCAAGTGTGGGGACGAACATGCTGAACGTTCCCGCTCCTTCGTGTGATAGTGTGAATGCGGATCGGACAGCAGAACAACGTCATCATCCACGCCCATGGCGGAGCGGCCCTTCAAGGAGACAGGAGTAGAGGATCTCTCTGGTGTGATCGAGCCTGGTGGAGGAGAAATGACTACGGTGGGACCAGTACACTTCGATCTTCGCGCTACGACTTCTGCCAACAGGGTCAAGTCGGCGAAAGATACGTTTGGATGCGATTTCAACTGCCGCCAAGCGTCGCTTGTTGGGATGGTCTCCGTTAGCTTACCATCCTCCTGGGACAGAGTTGAATGTGGGTTGTCCGTGTGCTTAATGCCACGGGGTAAATCAAGACACGGGCTGTCGGCAGCCAACGACTCGCCGACAGCGGCACAAAACGCTTGTCCGAACACGTCATCCGCGCACGCCAAACAGTTCGATGGATCGCCTGAACACTCCGCTGGGCTTGCTGGCGTGACTTGTGAAGGGTTCCTGGAGAGGGGAACGACGGGGAACAATGATCTGAGAGGTCTCACTTCGGGGCGCCGTCGAAGAGGGACCGGAGGCTGGTATGGTGGGAGGTTGTCTAGAATTGATTGCGCGCTTATCTGGGGTGCGGGAGGTAATTTGACAGGAGCCAAGGAAGCTGTCGCTTCCGTAGCTTCCGTCTTGAACGAAGTGGTAGGAGTATTGAGGGCCATCTCACGGCAAACACATGAAGTGCCATCTGTGCAAAGGCCACATTCGAAAGCCCCCATGGAATGAGTACCGCTCAACTCTGAGGCTTTAGAGCCAGACGGGAAGTTGAATATACTATCGAGAGTGGAGATCGTCGCCGGGAACACGATATGGGCTTCGGCGGAGGACAGTGTTTGGAGGGAGGGAAGTCCATTCTCTGAGGGGTTATTCGAACTCGGAGAAGAAACCAGAGACGGTGTGGATGGTGTCAATGCTATGGGAGTGGACGTAGGGACTCGGACGTGTAACGAGGGTAAAGTCTTGATGGTGTCGAGCTTACTCTTCTTGCTCGGTGGATCTTGATCATCGGGGCCCGCAGAGGCGCTGTCCCTGTCCCTCCATCTCTTATTTTCGTCGGACTTTTGTGCCAAATGATCACACTCATAAGTGGCAATCGTCTCCTTAAGTTGGACATTCTCGGCACGGAGGCGGTCGTTTTCCTCTTTGAGACGCTTCGCTGCGTTCTGGAGAGCGACGTTACGTTCGATCTCGCCTTGCTCATAGAGCTGGATGCGTGCTTGAAGCTCAGCAAGCTGCGATTGCTTGCGTTCTCTGAAAGCGCGTTGCGCGACTCTTCCGGTGAAACGAAATTAGCACGTCACGCTTCAAAAGTACCGACAAAAGATTCCCATACCTGTTCTGGATGCGCCGACCGTTGGTATCGGGCACCTAAACCCAAACTGTTTGAATATTACCGAGACCAGATGGAGTCGTAAAATTATTACATCGCTCTGCTGAACAGATGCTGAAGCCAGATCCTTTTTTGGCTTACGGCCAGGTTTCGGTTTCGCAGGTATAACCCATTCTTTAGAAGCTGACGACAGAATTGTAGCACATTAGCAGGAAAATTTAGTTTAAAGACAGGCTGAAAAAAGACAATAAATACCAGTAGCCCACAAGGTAGAAGAAGAAGATATGACTGGCGATGGAGGCTGAGGGGGCATTTCTGTTGGAAATTGGATGAGGGATGAGAAGGGGTATAGCCCGTGGCCGTTAACTGATAAGATTGGCTCCGCAAATCGGACCATGCCTGCCACCATTTCTCACGTTTTTTTTGCTCTCACGGTCTGGCTTATCTGTTCAAGCATTCTACCCAAGGGGTGTCAGTCAGGACATGTATGTTCTGCCGCCCTTCAGCTCAAGCATATATCCCACCCCTTTTCTCACGGTTCAGGTGAGTCTAAGCTCGTGCCAACAGCCCCCGGGTAGATTGTAATCATATTTCAGTCGAGAGCAAAAGTGCAGTGTCACCAGGAAGGGCCTACAGGCACACACCGAGAATAGTCATTCCATTGTCCACTTTGTAGTCGACAAGAAACCGTTTTTTAAGTTCGAGGCGACAAGATAGTTCTTGATGGAGTATAGGGCGCTCCAGTCCTGAAACAGTTAGGGGTCTCATGCAAGCTATCGTAACATCACCTGTCACAAGAGAAAATGGTTAGTAGCGTCGTCCTGGATTCTAAGACTTAGTGAGCGGGTGACATTGACCAGCCGTAGCGGAGCAACGCCACCTAGAATAGGAACATTACTGACCTTGCAAATCGTCACATTCTGTATTGCCAACTCACACGACCATCGGAAACCCTATGACCACGTTCGTGACATTCCATTCCACCTACGTCTGCTCCAGCTCCACGCATTCAACTAAGTGGCTGTTGACGTGGACGCATTCACGAGTCCGATTGATCCCCGGACGCGGAATGCACGTGCAGACCAGTCTTCCACAAGACTTCCTTTGGGGTCTCTGTCTCCCGAACCGCATCGCCGTTTGGCACGCCGTGATGTCCAATTCAGCGGCGTTAGAGTCAGCGTTTCGGCCCCTTATCATTCCCGGAGTGCAACAGACTGTACTTCCGGCTCAGTTTTAGCATTCGGCACCGGTGTGCTGTAGTCACCCCGGAAACAACGAAAAAGGAATAACGAGGGTGCGCCAATGCTGTAAACAAGTGAACAGGAAACAATACCTACCCAGCATGTTGACTATCCCAAATAGGTTGTCCCAGGTCCCGCGTTTCACGTTGTGGGCACAGGTTGAGCGGGCACACTGCGGGGCACTGTTACGTGCAGATCAGGACGTGGCCGCCACGAGGGAGGGTACCGTGTGGAACCAGGTAAGTCGTGCTGCGATTCTGGCGATAATCCTCATGAATATCCATGAGATGACAAGGGGGTGACGAGTTAAGGAGCGTTTGCTACTGTAATGCGGTGTCAGTGCGCTGCTGCACGCGATTGCATCAAGGCGGTTGATAGGCCCAACGTGAACGTGCCAAACAAATATAGGGCATTGGGCGGGTGAGTCCGTCTGCTGTATGCAAGATATGCGCACGGAGATGGGTTGGGCTATCAACTGCGGAAAACACAAGGCCGAGTAATGTTAATAGGCGGTGGGGACGTCTGGGACATGCGTGATCCACATTGTCGTCGACGAGCGCTCGTATTTAATGATCATATCGCGAAATTTTTCAGTGACCGCGTGGCGATAATAATAATGCCTTTGTTAGGATCAACACTGACATGTACACGGGCAAGAGGGGACCGCCGACTGTTTGACATCTTGAAGCTCCGACTGGCAAGATCACATATGAGCAATATTGCTATGCTGAACTGGTCTGTCCAAGTCACTGAGTCGGAACTCGCAGGCGAGATATAACCCTTGTTCCGGATTACCCTACTTCGAGTCAACGCTGTGGCACGGGCGCTTTATGTTTTCCTGTGATGAGAAATTTATTAGTTCTCAGCCAGTGCCGCCGCATTATCGCCCACAGGAAGCGAAGGAGAAGGATAGCACCCCCCTGTTTCGATCGGGTGGTATCTCACTTCAAGCCAGCGCTGTTGCTTGTAACTCAAAATGCCTGAAGATATGGACCATCAAGAACAAACGTCCTAATAACTCACGTGCCAGTGCCAGTGCCAGTGCGGCCTCCTCGGAGTAGGGACTTCCACCTTTCTGTACTGCTTTTCTTCATCGTGTTTAGTCACGCGTATGCTGGAGGTTCACCGTCATTAAATGTAACGAATATGTTCAGTAAGCAACCGGCTAACTTTTGGCAGTTCGTACGGTAATGTTCTCGATAGCTGATTCCACAACGACAATATCAAATATGGGCCATGTGTTAAAGTCTGGACCAGAGTCTGTCCCATACTGTATGCTGCTACCCGCCCGCCACCGGGTTAGCATCGGTGGACAAGATTTCCTCAGACATCTGGACCGCGTTGCGCACATGCTTCCGAGTCTGGAATTTCCCATGCGGGGCATGGCCCCCGAGCCTGACTGCGTAGAAAGAACCTCAGGGATGAATGTTCGACGCCAAAAGATTCCAGAGTTCTTACGGCTTGCCAGTGGACCTCAGCTGGCCTGATATAATGGCGAACATGTTCACATGGTCACGACTCGCTCAGTTGCTTCGTCACCACGTGCATGAAAGCAAGATCCGGTGGTGACGGTTATGGGGGCTCTTTTACTGTCTCTTCGAGGATGGGCTTCCACTTCACTCTACCACTGGCACGCCAGAGGCTTGAACATATTGCAGTTGACGTCTCAAACGCTTCGGAGATTGACGCATTGAACGCAGTACTGGGATAGTGTACGACTGATAACTGATAACTGAAGTACTGAACGCTGGTATTAGTCCAGTTGTTTGGCTCGGGCCACGAGCACGAAGCCTTTACTGTCTACACTTGGCTTGACCTGAGTTGCAGACGCACGTGCGCTGTTTATTGTATATGATATTATCAGTATGCTTCTGCTTCTCTCCGTGGCAGACGGCTACCAGCGAAGTACAGTATAAATATGAACGACAAGATTTCGCACCATGTGGGCTTCATCGATTCATCTTTCGTCGCTTCTTCTCCCTCGGTGGTAGAATAATAGCCAACAGCTATTCTGTGCACGTGTCATGGAAGACTCAAAGCAGGCCGAGGTGTTACTGACGAGCGCGACGGCCGTTCCGGGTCTTGGCAAGCAGGTCGCCACAACTCGAATGGAGAAAATTAGCGCATACTTCACGATTGCTGCTGCAGCATTTGGCCTTATTAGCGATGGCTGTAAGTCCCACTGCGTGGATTATCCAACATCGCAGTGCACCCGGTGCTAACGATACAAAAACGGTAAAGATCAGAATAATCTTATGACCATGTCCAATGTATGCAGTTGCCATTTCGGCTGGGACAATCAGATATAATCCAGATTGCGCTAGGTGGTGTTTAAACGCCTATACCCAAAAGACTATACGTCGTCCGTCTCAACACGGGTTTCCAACGCACTCTTAGTCGGTAAGTACCAATTTGAGCGTCACCGTTGGTTGGGTTTTACCTCTTATCTAGGTGCAATTATTGGTCAGCTATTTGTAGGCTTAGTGTGCGACCGCGTGGGACGGAAGGTTGCACTTGTCTTCACCACGTTGCTCATCGTCCTCGGTGCTACACTAGGCACCGCTGCACATGGCGCCCACGGTAGTGCCAAAGGATTGTTTTGGTTCTTAACCTTTGCCCGGGGTTTAACAGGGATTGTTCGTACCTTTGGCATTGTCTAGTCTTAAATCCTCATTACTGTACCAGGGTGTGGGCGGCGAGTATCCGGCATCGTCTACAAGTGCCAGCGAGGCAGCAAACGAGCAAATGTTGAGCAAACGAGGCCCTGGTACATATCTTTGGTTTGGTTGATTTGCGTGTGGTGACTGATTCCGTTCATGCTGTTTCACAGTTTTCATCATGGTGACAAACTTCGTCCTTTCCGTAGGTTGCGCGTCTGTCCTGGTATCAGCTGTGACGTTTATTCTTGTTAGTTTGGTGGCCCCTTGGCTTGTTCTGTCTTCCTCATTGTTCTTTCAATCGCTGGAGAGGATCATCTTAATACGGTTTGGCGTGTCTGCTTTGGGGTTGGGATTGTCCTCCCACTCACCGTGCTGGTTTTCCGATTGAGGATGTTGAGTTCTAAACTTTATCGTAAGAGTGCTATTAAGAGTGAGTAGACCGAGCCCTTACCCTCATACCGTCGCTGATACGATGATCTTTGCCTCAGAGGGAGTACCTTACCGCCTGGTTTTCAAACGTTATTGGAGATCACTGATCGGCACTTGTGGTGCATGGTAGGTCCCATCACAGGGCACATATACGGGTTAACCCTGTTCAGGTTTTTGTATGATTTTGTGACCTTCCCCAATGGCGTGTTTTCTGGAACTATTATCTCAAGCGTCATCCACAACAACGACATCAAGAAAATTGCGGAGTGGCAGCTTCTCCTTTCCTCAATCGCACTACCTGGTGTCTTCATCGGAGCGCTCCTATGTAACCCTCTGGGTCGCCGGAACACGGTAAGCTCGCAGGTTCGGATCAGAGTGAACATCTAACTCAACGAGAGAACCAGATGATCCTGGGCTTCAGTGGTTATTTAATATTTGGTCAGGACTGTCTTGCGCGTAAGTGAGAGTATGGTCTTAATTCCATCTTCAGGTTTGACCATTGGACTGGCATACGAGAAAATCACGAAGATTATTCCTCTCTTCGTGGTATTGTGTGTCGTTTCCGCTCGTGACCAAGGGTGACATCTCAACTGATGTTTAAAACTTCTCAAGTTATGGTCTAATGCAATCGTCCGGGAATCTAGTTAGTTCTTGGGTCATATGGCTGACATCAGAGGAACTCACTATGCATGTCCAGGGCCCGGGAGATATGCTCGGCCTCGTCAGTGCAGAGTACGTTCAATACGAGTTGTTTGATGTATGCCCTTACAAACTGCGCCCGTACATAGGTCGTATGCGACACCCATCCGGTATATCAACTCTGAAAGATGCTCCTAGTAAGCACTGACTTGAACCAGAGGGACGTGTTACGGGTTGTCAGCAGCGGTCGGCAAGGCCGGCGCCGCAATCGGTACACAAGCATTCACTCCTATTCAAAACAACCTCGGAAAGAGGTGAGCATTGATGTACTGTAACCACCGGAAGGCTAGCAGCTGAACAATACTTGTGTCGTTCAGATGGACGTTCATTATAGCCGCGATTTGTGGTGTTACGGGTATCCTAGTG
>QFFA01007486.1:0-19215 GCA_003316565.1 Russula foetens | reverse complement strand
GACGAAAGCATCACACACTTTCTGTTAACGTGCCCGAGCTATGCGCACGAAAGATGGGCTCTGGCCAGTCAAGCAAGGAAGAACAGGAAAAGCATGACTGTAGAAGCACTACTGGGAGAACAAGAACTCGCAATCCCGCTAGCAAATTACATAGAAAGTACGGGTAGATTCCGAACCAAACCAGGTGAGCACGAGTAAACCCCAGCTAGCAGACTACACGAGATAAGCCACACAGGATCTAATGTGCGCGCAAGCGCAGCCGTTTCCCCCACCTCCCCGCTCTCCCTGTAACGCTGCAACATATGCCGAACATCGCATATGCTCTCATCAAAACTCGAGTGCCAAAACGACACACGGGCTGTCCAAGCGCGAGTTACCTCCGTACGCAAACACCACGGAGGCGTACCACACACACGCCAAGCCGGCATCCTGGCGCGATATTAAACGCGCTCGCTACTCGCACTGCAGTTGGCGTCACGCAACGATAACATCTCATATGTTATGGGGGATCTTTTGTAGATAAAATCACACATGTTATTCTCCGAAAATTTTGTAACTGTCCATACATGAAGTGCCACATGGGGTTCTGTACCTCGAGACGCACGGTAATCGATTCCAAAAAAAAAAAAAAAAAAAAAAATTACTTCTATCACTGAAACTCATTCCCGAACCTTCGGCCCTTATTTCTCGGATCTCATTCAGACATTCGAGAGGACAACAAGGAAATCCACGTGATGAGTTTCGTCGTATCAGTGTCTGCAAAAGGTCTCGATTCACTCTGGGCTGAAGTTATCACTGGATCCAACAGGGACATGTCGCGGTGCTGTGTTCGAGACTGGCTTCAAGTTGCCGACCTCCTCTACCTTCTTCCCATCCAAATCGTTGTTTGCCGTGAGAACAGATCCGCTCGGACTTGGAACTGTCTTCGCGTGGCGCTGGGGTCAGCAAGATTGGTGACAAAGTGTCCATTCTGTTAGTAATGGTTGATCTTCCAGTCGTATTTGGCGAATGAGGTGGGTTCTTGATGACCATGCGTCCTCTATATGCCTGTGATTTGAGCAACGGAATTCTACACAACATTCTTCACATAACGCACATAGACTTACAGCAGCCCTTTTTCAGAGGATCTCTGTCTAAGCGCGATGGAGTTGGTGGCCATCAAAGGGGGAGGCGGACTTGGTTTTACTGATCTCGACTATCAAAAAGTACTTCAAGACACACCAACTTAGACCTTTCCTCCAAGAGCTATGCAAGGCCGAAGGAAGATCCGGAGTATTACAGTGACGAAGGATAGCCTGTGTGTGATTCATTACCATGTCTTGTATTTTGCGACATAGGGTAATTATGTTCACGGTCTGCTTTTCGTGTATGATGGTCGTTTTGAAGGGTTTCCAACGTTGAAAGTAGCTGATAAGTTGAGTTTAGCCCACACTCTTCATGAATAGCTCTAACTGTAGAATAGACTAGCATTTAAATTCATAGCGGAAGTGATGACAAAAAAATTAAGTTGACGAAAAGCTTGTGGAGAGAAGATCAAGGCGTCGTAACGTAAAAGAAGTCGCGTCAATATAGAGAAATTCATTTGTTCGTCTTGCGCTCTACATCGCCATCATGGCTGAGTCGGTCCGGGTTTCATGGCCTTGCTAGGCTGTGCCGGTGGACGGGCTATTACCACCCGTCTGCGGTGTCTGATATTTCTCAGAAACAACATGCACGGTTACCTCCATGCGATCCATCGGAGTCGATAGAGTGTCCATCCATTTTGTTTGCAGGGCTGTTTTGTCGGTGGACCTGGAGGCAAAGTATACCAGAGAGCGGTGCATCCGGGTTGCGCCAATTGTCACCGCAATCCGAGCGGGTGGTTGCAACATCTTGGGTGAACGAAGCGGTAAGAAGCCATCCCAGCGGTGACAAACTGAGACATACCACACCAAGCGGGGCTAATATGTTACGAGGGTGGGATTCAATAGACGTTCGACACAAACCGGGCTAGGACATGACATACCATTCAAATTCAAAATAACGAGGACCTAGGACGTAAAATCGGGATTAATGGAAGGGGACAGCAAGCTACTCATACTTACCACTGCCGGAACTTCAGCAACGGTAGCAAGCACGAGCCAAATTATACCCTTTCGAAAGAAACACGTGTCAGTGGATCGAAATAAAAACGGCTAGCGAGTATCATTATCACACCTGTCTCCAGAGGATTTGGATCATATCAGACGTCCAACTACCATTACTGCGCAGGCGAAGCAAGCCAACGAGCATCATGAGAAGTAAGGCGATATCGATCATGGGTAAGGCGATGAGGTTGAGTTCTGCGCTCCCGGTGTTTACAGGTACACAGCTCAGTTGGGAAGGTAGCCATGAAGCACGGAGCTACGGATAAGATAAACGTTGATAATTCAAAATCATTGGAATTGAGCATAAAGTTAAATATTCACCCGCGCTACGCCTGTGACCAAACCACGTTAATGAGAAGTTAGTTCCCGATGGCTAGTAACACAGGGGAAAAGTTACCTTGGATGAAGAATACAGCATTGGCTCCCCACAGACAGGCTGCCGCCACAACAGCAACCTTGTTTTTATTCCAGATAGCAATGCTAGCAACGACCGTCAGCGCCTGATTTGGGAAGACTGTGGTACGTTGGAAGGGTTGGTCAGGGCGTACATGCGAAGCACGATCAATAGTGAAGAGGCAGTCGTGGACAAGAACGAAAACACCTAAAAATAAGATATGGTTAAAGGGTATATTGTTCCCTCTTTGGAACGAGAGGTCATTGAGGGAGGGGGGAACCCTCACAGTCATGAAAGAGAACGAGATCTTGAGATCATTGCGGGTCAGATCCCAGCTGTAAGGAACCAAGTGCGGAAGAAGCACTCACCTGGCAAAAGGATGGGTTCGTACTATCCATGAGGACAAAACGAGATATTACGCCGACAAGCGCAGCAACTCGCGCGATGGAGTAAATCTATTAGTTATCGAGTAAATCAGCCCGAGATTCTCGCCCGTCCTGAGCAGAGGAAACCAAAGTGAACGTATTTCCACACACCCATATCGTCCACAGGTAGGGGAGATGCCGCCCAATGACATTGCACTCATACTCAAGGGTAGTGAAGAATTCCCAGCTAGGAGAGTGGATTGAGTTATGGGTCGTAGAATGACTCGGACAAGGAGGTGCTGGTTCAACAAGCATACATGTAAAGACCCCCAACGGTGTGCCACAGTTTGATCATCGCCACTGATACGTGAGAGCGGGATTACTAAACCTTTGAGTGGAGAATAGCTGAAAAAATGTACGCACTGTAGTCCTGTGTGATTGCATCGGGATCATTGCGGTTGGCCATACCTACAGAAATGTAGTTGGTTGGATGTGTGGCAGAAGAGGAGTGAGGTAGGGTCGCCCTTTGAAGCGCAAGATTCTTGCGAGTCAGGATTCAGGTGAGACCATGAGCGGCACAAATATAGATGCTTCCTATCGCGGGCAGTGTTAGATCATGATCGCTCCCTATGCGCATCTGTAACATGCCAGCGTTGTGGGAGTCACAGGAACGTTGACCTGATACGATCAACGGAAAAACCTATATCCATAGTCGAAACAGCGACGAAGGACTTTTGAACGATGATGTAATCAATTCCGAGATTCTCTTTAGCTCTTTAGAGAACGAGGTGTTAACGCCGTCCGTTTTTGATGGGAGCAGCGTGGGGAAAATTCCGCACCAACGTTGCGGCCATTGCCGGATCATGTGATTGTGTTCAACTGGGATTTTTTGGGCGAACGCGTGGGAGAATTTCGCACCAACGTTGCGGCCGTTGCCGGATAGTATGGGAGTATGCCGCGAGCGTGTTAGATTTGTCCTCCTCAACTCTGAGACGACATCATGAGAACTCGGATATGCCATACGAAGTAGTGGCACACAAGCACAAGTATCCTTCTCTCAGTTTCTGTCTCGCGGCTACAACATCTTACGATGCGACGCAATTTCAAGTTCTTGTAGAAAGTGTCTCGACATCGCAATTAGGCATGCGTGACCACGCACGCATCTTGCATTGATCGTATCGAATTATGACTCGGCCATTTGTCTATCGTTTCCTTTTGTCTATGTATGTTTTACTTTTTTTTTTTGTAACAGCCTAAAAGGCTTGGTACGACATTCAAATGTATCATCACCCAAATTGCCCCTGTGTTCTCGAAAACCCCCTCGCGTGCCCTTTTTCGTCCAGAAACCTTTTTGCTCATTTGTCCCCAAACTCTTGTATTCTCAGTCACTCGCATTCGTGTGGCCCTCTCTTTCCCATAACCCCTTCACAAAAAGCTTAGATGTATAAAAAATGACGAAAATGTTGAGTCTTTGGTGGAATGCCGAAATGGGGGGTAGGGCAAATGAATGACATATGCAGTGTGACGTTGAGACTTCACCATGCGTTGTACTGGCATTCAGCAGGACGAAATAATGTGGCGGAATGGTCAGATGCTTGAAAGAACGGAGTTAACACAAGATCTCTGACTAGCCTTGCCCTGGTTCCATGAGCGCAGGTCGTAACAAAGAACGAGGGTTAATCAAGCTGGTGACTCACGTCATCCAATCAGCGGCATGTTCGCATATCAATCAAGACGTCGTTATCGGATGTAGATGCAGAGTAAAGAGAAAAGATCCAGGCTGCCTCAGAGACTCGAGTTGCTGGAGTAAAACCATAATCTCGGAGGGCACGACGTGAATGAGGTCCCTCGTAGTCAAGGTAACCCATACATGCGATTCGATCCCCAGATGTCCAGGTGGTGGCCGAGACTCAGGTCATGCGGATGATCCCGTAGCTACCTGTCCATACCTATTTACAGGTCAATCAGCTCGTCTGTGATGCATGATTCCACTCGTAGGGGCATCGTGATGTGATGTAGACTAGTATAGAAATCCCCGCGCGCATGGCACTCGAGTCTAGACTATAGATTAGTCTGCCACTGGCAGTGGAAGACACGAGGCTACCGACGCAATAAGCACGGAGAAACGGGAACATGTCGGACATGTCGGTCGACTCTGTGGATGGCCTGCCAGAAAAATGCTGAAAGTCCTAGCAAACTACTCCATTCAGGGTCAAATGTACCAGGGATTTTCAGGTGCCCACACCCTTCATCGATCGATTGGACGGAAGTGGAGCCATCATTTCTGTCGCGGAAACGGCGACGAGTTAAAGAAAGAAAACTTGTAGAGCCCAAATCGCCTGTGGTCACGCCCAAGCAGAAGTTTATAGCGTCAGGACTACGCTGCATTCGGCGGCCTACACGGTTATCGAGGATAGATCCCTCCGACTTATCGCGCAGCTTGCTCGTCCATGCTAATGCACGTGTTATCGGTGTCCGATGCTACGGGCCACTTGCATCGACCGAGCGGAATTGACATGGCGGGAGTTCGCTTGATCTCCGGAGCTGGAAGGTTAACGTTTTGTGAACTCTCATGTGCGCTGAAAATACATAGGCCTCGATGAGCGGGAGATGTCAGGATGGGCGGTTGGGGCTGTTTCGCGAACGGGTACGGACCTGGTAAATTGTGGAGGCATGTTCAAACCCGAATGGGCCGTGCCAGTCAACGTAGGTGTGTTTTAGGGACAGAAGTCATCCTCATCACCCCCGCTACGTGCAAACACCCCAGTGATGATCGGGAAGGGTCAGGGAGGGAACCCCTTAGTGGACACGCACCTGTTCACGACGCCCGTGATTCATTATGCGTTCTTGTATACTCGAAGCCTTCCTCTAATGCGCTTGTGCCCACTAATTTCTTGTAAGCCTGGCCTGAATTAGCTACGTCAGCGTACGCGAGGATCAAGCCAGATCGTTGCTGGCCGAAGCCCCGAGAGTGGACTAACGATGCATGCGGTCCTGATGGAGGATGGCGGACCCTGGACGTACTGGCCTTCCGATCAGGTCGGTCATGCTGCTATGCTGGCAGTGAAAAACTGAGAATCCCGAATCCCGAGGAGGCAATGACGGCGCAGCAACAGAGTAACAGCCTGACCTGGCAGGTAGAGTTCCGCACCGTGCTGGCCGGTCCGGGTCCGGTTGCCGTTGTTTCGGGCGCGGGCGCTACACCGCCACGTGGCATTTGCACACCTCGATTAAACCCAACTACTACTGTACTGTATTCCTAAGTTATCAAACTGGGATTGCCAGTAGGTTGTGCCCGTTCACAGCTCATGGATCGCCCGTGATCGCGTACGGCGTGCCTGTCTATGGCTCGTGGTGCCCCGTGTGGAAGGGAAGGGGTAGATTTTCATCGTTCCGGTGCGAAGTTCAAGTTCAAGTACCTCGTTTCATACGACTTGTTCACCTTGCATCTGCGTAGCAAGAAAATTCGGCCCCGACCGTGTTAAAGAAGGAAGTTTCTTATCCCGCTGTCATAGAATCAATTGATTGTCCCTATGTCTCTTCGTCTCGTCTTTTTACCCCTCCCATTTGCGACTCCCATAGTTCGCGTTCGAGGTTTGGGTAGCAGTTGAGAAAGGCCTTTCAGGCGGATGGGGACACACGGTGCGTAGTCGGGACAACGGTTCAGACTCAGAGTCACGTCGTGTCAGGATGATTTCTAGTATATAGGCAGGCAGCGACGAAAAAGCAAGTAAGCAGCGATACAAAATGTTACGGAGAACAACGTACACTTGCAAATCGTCCCCAGCACCACACTGCAAGTTGTCGCCTCGCAGTAGGACCTGCAAAAGAAAGACAAACAGTATTGTAACGATGAAGCCTCTACCCGTCACGCTTTGAGCCGACTCTGCTGTCAGCTCCCTCTCTTCGAGGAGTCCGGGTACCTTGATGATTCTCTGGGCGAAAGGCTTCCCCATCCTCCTACCGAACCTTAGGTACGCATCCAGCTCCCTCTTATACCCCTCAAAGACCTGCAACGTCACTGCCCGCTTCTCCTCAGCCTTGGCCAGGCCAACGTTGGTGCATGCTCTGAGGGGCCTCTCCTCGTACCAGTACAACCGTGAACGCCTCCGGGTGCGCAAAGAAGTCACCTCAAAACCTGCAAAAGTCGACAGCTTCCGGGTGCGCCTCCGTCCTGTCACAGTGCCGGATAAAGCTATCCCACTCCTTGAATCTGGCCTTGGGGTAAGGTGATGCACTTCGGCACTTGGACGACCCCGCGCCTGCTCTGCCGGCGTGGCCATGAGGAGGCTTTGCTGAGTTCCTCGGGAATCTGGATATCGTCCTCCGTATTCTCCCCCTCCTCATCCGCGAAAGTGTTAACAACGTCCCGTTGCCCCACCACGTTGCCTGTGAAGTCCAAAGTTAGACACTCCTTACACCTCTCGATCCAGGGCAGCTATCCCTGCGCCGTAGTCCCCATCTATGCCTCCTGGACCCTTGGTCCCGGTAGGAGTTGGTGGTAAATGTCGTGCGCGATTGCCGCCGCGAGCATCCCCGCTCCGCGTTCCGCCGCCTCGGATTTACGATACGTTCCTTTTGGGATCCTGTCGACGGCCTTTTGGCGGGCTCTACTTGGGGACCTCGCCGCCTCCAAGACCCCGCTCCTCTCCTTCTGCTTGAACCTTCTGGTCGGGCCACTCTTACGGCTGCCATTTGCTTTTTGAGCGGAGTCATTGTCAGTACCCTCTGCACGCCGTGGACGCTTCCGGAGACTCGTCCTTGGCGATTTAGACGTGTAAGTGCCGGACAGCATGGCATGGCTGCCAATGGTGTTCTCAGCGCCAATGTGAGTCGCTCTGTGCTCGGCAGACGCCCAGCTTAGTTCTCGTGTTGCATGTGCACGGTGGTATACAGACGTGGGGCTTCGGTTGACATTCTTAAACTAATCTCGTACAGACATAGAGTAGATACTTTGTTTACCGTCTTGAATAGACGATCCTTCTGGTGCGCTCACTCGAGCTCACAATTAACCAAACTAGAATCAATTCATCCTCGCTTGCGCTGTGCGATGCTATACGTAGCATGTGTGTCCAGTGATCTTCTCAAGATCATTCAGAATCGATGTACCAGAAATCTGCATCTTCTCCGTGATAGAGAGGTCATGAGCGCTTTGTAGACTCTCAGACGTGCTGAACCACATAGACCTCAATGAGGGGAAGAACGCAAGGGGTAAAGGAACGTCATACATGTCTGTGAACCCGGGGGCAAAGTCCGCTCGATTGCGGTACATCCGGGTTGAAGCGATTGCCATCGTGATCCAGGACGGGGCCTGGATCGCCTGAGTTGAAATAAGAAAAATCAAGAAGTTATCCCAGCTTGACAGGAAATAATGTAACTTACAAGGTTGAAAGGGTCTATTATTCAGAGCAGGACCAAGTTCAAAGGGCGTTCAACATCAACTAGAGAGACAAAAACTCGCCATTCAGCTTCAAAACCGCGAATACCTAGGAACGTAAAATGGGGATGAACGAAAGGGGGATGAGTAAAAACTCGCTAGACGCACCAATGGCGGGACCTCGGCAGCGACAGCAGCGACGAGCCAAGTGAAACCCTTTAATTCCTGTAGAAGTAATGTTATTAGCAAATTTATAAAAATAAACATTACAATTAAACAAGACAAAAAAAAAGTTCAATTTGAATGAGAATTGAACTGAACTGAAGAATCATTGTCAGCGAAAACCACTTCCACACCTGTTTCCAAAGAAGTTGGGCCAGATCTAGCACACCATCACCATAGTGGCGCAGGCGAAATAGGCCGACGAGCATCATAAGGAGTAGGGCGATGTCGGCAACGAGCATAGAAATAAGATGGAGTAAACTGATGTCCGTGTTGACGGGTTCACACTTCAGTTGGGGGGGTGCCCAAGCGGAGCGAAGCTGTGGTGGCATAAGTCCAGACGGTTCAAAGTAATGGAAATTGGGGTTCACCCGCGCTGGATCTGTTACCAAGCGATTTTAGTATGGAATTCTATATCTCCTCCAAGAGAGGGCTTTCCTTTGACAAGGACTGCGATGTTAATCACCCACACACCGATAGCTGTCGCCATAATGACCTTATTTTTGTTCCAAATTGCAATGCTGGAAATCTCAGTTAGCGCCGGAATTGGGGAGGTCGTAGCATGACGAAAGAGTTTATAGGACATACATGCGAAGGACGATCAACAGCGAAGAGGCGGACAGAGATAATAAAGCTGAAACCTTGAAAAAAAGACAAAGGTGAGGAGCTGAGCGTCCCATCGGACCACATATGAATAGGCGAAAAATCTCACAACATGAATGGTCATCGCGGCCTTGAAGTCGTGGCAAGTCAGCGCCTCCCCTAAGGCTGACGTAGGATACTCTGCCTACCCGACAATTGATTGAGCCCGAATTATCCATTGAGACGAACCCAAGTATAATGGACGTAAGGGCGGCTACCCGTGCAAGGGCATAGGGCTACAGGTCAGCAAGACTAGTGTCACGAAGGAAACCAAAGTGAAGCACATATTGTTACGGACCCATATCGTCCACAGGTAAGGGCGACGCCCCCGAATGAGATTCCATTCATATTCAAGGGTGGTGATGAATTCCCAGCTGGGGTGAGGATTGCGTTATAAGCCACGCGATGATAGGACATGTCGAAGGTACAGCCTGAGTGCCAGGCGCGGCCCGATAGACTCACATGTAGAAACCGCTCACAGTGTGCCACAATTTGCTGGTTGTCACTGTCAAAGGAGGATTCATAGAGATCCCTAAGCTGTAGATCATGGCGAAAAAGTGTGCGCACAGGAATCCTGCATGATTACAGCAGGCAAGCACTGGCAAAGGGTGGAACGGTGGGGGAGTGGGCCTAGGATAAGGTCGTTCCTCGCAGCACGGAAGGTATAGTTATATTGAACCTTCTTGCTCGTGTCATCTCGTGTGAAGTTACTGGAATAGATGTGCCCATGACTCCTGGCATCAGGAAGATAAGTCGAGCCTGGTCAGGCGCCTACGTCAATCCTGGCAACAGACAAAATAGCTGGTGAAGCTAGTGCCATATCTGAGTGACCACTGGCCAGGCTGACGCGCTTCCATCTACGGCGCACTAATAATTTGGCACCAGGCGGACTTGCCATATTCCTGGGATGTATTCGAGCTTGGCACCAGCCTGAGATAACAAAGCTGGTTGGTCTTGTGCCACATCCGAATGATTACCAGCTCCCCATGGACCATGATGGGCACTCGGGTGCCATCATGTCATCCGAAACTATGTCAGAAATTGCACCAACGACGTAGAGTATGGGCGAATTATTGTTGCCAGGCCATGCCACACTGTCTCCCGACTCTTGATACGCCCATACGAAGGACTTTATTGCCTATCAACGCAAGACTCAGTACCTTTACTATATCAACTACGCTTGCCAGAAATTTCCTGGGAATAAGGGCCACCCTGCGATCCTGATGTGCTGTTCCCAAATTCCACTTACCTCGTTCAGACCCTGCTCAGAAGGCTGCCCCCGTCGTGCATAATCTCTTTTCTGTACCACCATACAGCATACCTTTCTGCGACCCCCTGTACGAACCTGTCATCAGCCAGTAAGTAAGATCAAAGTGCTCGAGAAAGGTAAGGTGAAAAGAAAAGAAACACACCCCGCATCAACCTCAGCAGCGATACGCGTTTTCCTGTCCCAATCCCCGTACTCCGCCCCTCCCACCCTTGATTTAAGCAGAATATTCCGCGCGATGCAAACACGCATTCACGGCCGCCAGCTGCGAAGAGGGAGGCGCGGAAATTGACAACACGTGCGCACTAGCGGCCCTCGACATTGTACTTGAGCCATGCGAGAGCCTTGGCGTAATAAACAGCTATACCGCAGCTATGCCATATTACTGAAATGTGCCCCCTGTGACGAGCGTAAGGGTCGCGAGGCTCGTTGAACTGAGGTGTGGCTGAGCTCGGGTTACAGGCGCTGATTGCGAAATGGAGATGCCGAACAGGCCACCAGACCCCGGGGGCGTCCGTGGCTGCCATATGCATGCGGAAGTGGATCATCTTTTCTTGAGTGCCGCGTCGCGCGGTTATTTCGCGGTAAGCAGCAGCGTTAGTCAGTTTGTCCCGGAGCGATATGAGACTGGTTGCCTATCGGGGGGGAAGGATGTCAGTTCGGCGGCCTTGTTGATGTATTGGCACCTCGATAGGCAGAAGGCACATTTTCTAACGCAAAGTGGGTCGCGCCAGCCCAGACCCGACGTGTGGCAGACGGAGTTTGTCGGCATCATTCGTTCACTTGTCACGACCCCCGTAATCCATCGTTGATGCTTTGGGATACCAACCATTGATGGGCTTGAAGAAGAGCGAGACTAATGCGACATATTGGTGACGGAAGTGGCTCGATGACGGAGGCCTGAGGACTCGGACTCGTCCGAACGGACCCACAAAAACGGGGGAAAGGGCACGTGATGGTGGGCGGAATTATTATAATTAAAAATAATTAAAAATTTCTACAAACTCTTTTTCGAATGAAGCGACACTTGGCTTGGTCGTCGGCAAAAAGATAGTTCTTGACGGCGACCGTGGTCACCACGCTGATACAATTTGGGTAGTCTCGACACGTGCATTTATCGGGTTGCACCAGCTCCTTATCATCGCCGCTCACAAGTCCAACAACAGCACAACGAAGGACTCGGAATGAGAGCGAAGACGATCCCCATCCCTATGGCCGCAATGTCCCGCGGTATATCAACCTACTGTCAGGGTCAGAGTGACCCACTTGCCTCATCCCACTACTTTCTACGCTTACGAGCCATGCGCGTTCGCCTTCTTCACACGCATTGCGTCCCTTACTCTCTGAGCAGGCGGCTCGCAATTTGGCCAGCGGGTGCAGCCCTCCGCCGGGGCGCCCGCATGTCTCAAATTCAATATACAGTATCCCCGGATCAAGCACCAGTTCCGACGCGAACAGTACGATACCAACGGGTTGTCGCCCCTCCGCTTCTCCCACGCCGGACCTGTACCTGGTAGTGATGATGGGCGCCACCCGGGATCTCCATCATAAGACGATCCCGAAAGGCTGGGACGTCGTGTATTGGTGGGTCGGGCCGCCGGGGTTACAAGAGTTGGGACAATGGTACGTATTTAAGTACGGGGGTTGGAGCGTGGTGTAACCTTTTCTTTTCCTTCTTTTGTCTTTCCCTTTCTCGGGCTCTTGGGTGTTTCTTACTGGCATGTGACGGTTCCGCATCAGGGTGGTGAAGAAGGGGGGTGGCATGACCAGCAAGGATATCGACTCACCTGCTGACTATCGAAACCTGTTTCTCACAGAGAAGGGGAGCATAGGATGATTGAAGGAGTGAAGGCGTAAACAAGTGCTTAGAGCTTGAAGCCGAAAAATCGGGCATCCTGAGCAGAGTAAGCGGAATGGGGCCAACACCCTATATCAGTTTTTTCCCGGGAGTTTTTGGCAATAAAGTCGTGCGTGTGGGGGATGTCAGTGTTCTGTAAGAAATGCTCATTAGGAAATACAGAACCGAAGAACAGTTCGGAATGGTGTAGCAGTGGCAGAGGCGAAAATTTCTCCCTGCGGGATAGGTACTGGGACAGCGATCATAAAATAAATATCGTAGCTCAGCTGGACACGATCAGTGCCTCAGGGCGTTTATTTGGGTCTGTCCGATCAGATCAGAGAGTGGCAATCAAAGGCGGCGACTTAGTTACATGTGGTGACACATAATCAGTGACGAACCGGACAAGCATGGCAGCAGCGCTCTAATGGCAGATGGCAGACTGATGTCCAAGCCTGAGGAGAGTTTGCGTTCGTGGTCGTGTACATAAAAATTAGGATACTGACCGGAGGAAAACAGACAAGAATGTAGATTTTACCCCCTGTGATCTAATATTTTTACCGCGATGCAAAGGCAAACACACTAGTACCATACTTCGTGTTTTAGGGTGCGTTTGGGAACTGAAAACGTCAGATTGTATCGCGCATGATTTCTATCCAGGGGGGGCTAGATGGAGATAACGTTTCCGTGTCTCAGAATTTTTTTGCATTATCCGCGTGTCTTGGGCAGGAAAATTGGGGCGCAGCATAAGAAATACTGGTTGTGAGAAAGTTGAGATTACAGGTTTGACGGGACGGCGGGCACACGTTGTGTGGTCGAGGGTGTTCGCAGCACGACGGCCTTGTGCTTCAAGTTGTAATCCCCGTCATGCTCTTGTTTGGATGCCGGACGGACAGTCACGGACCGGACCGTGGGACAACGCCATGACCTGAGACTCAGGGCTGGACGTCAGTAGCTTCAGTCCTGGATGAGGAGTGGAACTCTATGATCTGAGTCTCTTTTCTCATGAAAAGTCAATCCATCTGATGCCCGCCTCG
The DNA here is from genome assembly GCA_003316565.1 of Russula foetens. NCBI lineage: Eukaryota > Fungi > Basidiomycota > Agaricomycetes > Russulales > Russulaceae > Russula > Russula foetens. Next base: position 5,948 of record QFFA01007486.1, on the reverse strand, counting down.
CTGAGTTTCGTTTCACACATACCAGGTCCAGTAGAGACGTTGATCAAATCCGTGTCAGTGGATGTGACCGTTCAACGTTCAACGTTCAAGTTCTCGGCTCGGATGTGACCGTTACTCAGAAAAATTTTAAGCTGAGTGGTCTGTTGTGATGACCTGGTTGTCCCTTCATCGAAGGATCAGCATCCCTCCAGTTCGTAATTTAATTCAGCGGCAAGTCCCCTTTCGATGCTTCTCAGGCACAATGTTCATTAACTTTGTTTTACATTCGATCGTCAATCGCAGCTCCCACCGCTGTCCCGCGCCATTGAGGCTTCGACTCACCAGGGAACTGCTTGTAAACCGGGGCTTCCTGCAACGGGAAGTATCCAGATATATGTGTGCACTTTGAGGAGTCTTAATTCCAGCCTTTACCTCAAGGCACTCCCCACTGCAGTCTTCCCCGCTGTCCGCACATACCAGACTGACTTGTCAATATGGTCAACTTCAGTGATCCCGCCGTACAGGCGCAGCAGTATTGTGCGTATATGTTTCCAGCAGTGCTCCGTACTTTAAGAAGCCTGTTGAACCGTCATTTACCAGTGGCGATGATCAAGCTGTGGCACACCATGAGCGGTCTCTACATGTGAGCTCTTAGAACGCACAAGCCCAAACTATGTCGCACAACTCAATCCTAATCCGCAGCTGGGAATTCGTCACCACTCTTCGCTACGAATGGGGTGTCATCCGGGGACGTATTCCTTACGAATGGACGATATGGGTCCGTAGCGGTCTTTCTTTCATTTTTGTTTCGTCTGCCGTGGGCCGCCATCGCCGCAGCACACCAGAGCCTTGCCGGACCAATTTTCTCATTCGATGAACGATAGGTTTATTCCGTTGCGCGGGTGTCCACACTAATGACCGTGATACTTCGACTTTTCACGATGAACAACACATACCCAATCGACTGCCAGGTAGGCACCTGTTCCACACCTTCTTTACTTACAGCTAGGATCTGGCTCATTATAATCTCAAGGTCGTATTCTCTTTCTCAATTGTGAGCCTGGCACTCGCGTTATTTTCCCCCAGAGGAAATCGCTTGGCCTCTTATCGCTTCTTTTCGCTAGGTTTTTTCATTCCTGGCTATGTCAAGTTCATCGCTATTGATCGTCCTTCGCATGTATGTCCTCACTACCCACACTTCCGCGATACTACCATCCCCCAAAATGAACGCTCATTGAAATTTCTAGCTGTGCAATCTGGGAAAGAAATAAGGTCGCCGTGGCCGCCGCAACTGGTATATGGCTCATGGAAGTAGGATTTCTCATCCAAGGTATGTCTCTTCTTCATCCCTGCGGGTGATCCGAATGCCATACTTACGTGGTATGGATCGTATGGTAACAGGCGCCGTGCATGTAAATATTAAATTTCCATGATTTCCAGCCATCTGTCTTATCATCTTTAGTTTCGCACTGTGTGGGCACCCGCCCAACAGACCTGTATTGTAGTCGTCTCCGAGAACAACCCGCTCAGCCTCATCTTCATACTTGTTACCAACATCGTGTTACTTCTTATGCTGCTCGTTGGCTTGGGTCGCCTGTGTCGCCGCCATCCAAGTGCGTTCGGTCTGGCGGCTCTGGCCCGACTTCTCTGGACACAGGTGTGATTGCAACTCTCGTTGGCCTTAGTCTTTGTAATCCACTGACATATTTTCCCTTCATGAGGGTGCCATTTGGCTCCTGTTTGCCATTCTTGCTCAGATCCCGCCAGTGGTAAGTCCAACTAAGTTCTCTCTTCGCCTTTTCGTTCATATTTCTTTGTCCCAGGTGTTTGTGCTTTTGAAATTGAATTGTATTTCTTCATAGCATGCTTTATCCCGAAACTCTACTGAATTCCACCCCTTTTCGGAATAACAGCCATCTTTCAAGTCGTATGTTGTAGTTTGTCGCCAGGAGGAAGGCCTCTTACTCATTTGTCCAATTCAGATGTTCGTGCTGCCTGCTTGGATCGCGATGACAATCGCTGCTACCCGGCTGCATCGCTCTTTGGCAGACTCCTCCGATTCCACTTCCTTGTATGATGACGCCTTTCGAATCCCTGCGTTCTCCTCCCACTCATTGATGTCGACAATAGGTCCGTTGGGCAATCGACCGCCCAAGCTAGTAGACCTCCCTGCTTGAATTCCAAGCAACCCGCTTCCGCTTCCGACTCAATTCCACTCGATCGGATGGAGCTGACCGTGCACGTGGTCACCGAGACGGACAGGATCCCGCAGAAGGGAGATGTTGATTCATGCGCTAGCACAGGCGAGAAGCACTTGAGTCGTGATGACGACGTGAAGCGCATCGTTTAGATTAGCGCTGAAAACCACTACTTACGAGACCCTACTTTGTACATCTCACAATATGACCTCGTCAAAGGTTGTGTTTGAACCGTGACCATAACATAACTCTGAGTAGACGGCAGCTCCCGAGTCTCAACTGGAGGGCGCATCCAATCATCGTGAAGGTGCTCTTCTACACTATAAGTACGCCAGAAATCCAGCGTCAGTCATGAAATATTTTGCTCGTGCATTTATTGATGGCTACCCGAATCCAATCCTGGAAGTCGGATGACACGAGGCTTATTGACAACGACTACGGACAAAAATCTACGAGAATCACCCTCGTATTGATTATAAAGGGTGAACTTGTGAAGGCGTGGAACGGACTCGGAACCACACAAAGGTGGCCTAGGCGTACAATTCAACTTGCAAAAGGATTAGATACATGTCTAGCTACTTTGTGCTCACAATAACTTATGCAACGATACGCAACTTTGATCAAACTCATCTGATGACGAGGATTCCAAAGCGATCACTTCCAGCAGTGGTTCCCGGAACGGAGAGGGCCCACTTTTTATGCGCCGCGTTCCACGTCGTCCTCACAGCTCAGCCCATTCGGTTTCTCATACATCCGTTCGTTCGCGGTCTCACAAGAGTCTTCTTCATCCCTCATGTCCTGTATCCCATGCTGCTCGGAGACCACGTGTACGGCTACCTGCATGCAGTTCGTCTGACGTGATGGAGTATTTATGCGCATAGCCCCCGGGACAGGGTGGTTAGTGAATTCGGAGGCACTAAAACTAAATCAACCACAGTGAGTCGGAAAACAACAGGAAACAGATAGAGTCATACGTGTCCGTGGAGCCCGAGGCAAAGACTACGAGAGAGCGGTGCATCCGGGTGGCCGCGATTGTCAGAGTGGCCCAGGAGGGCGGCTGGAGCATCTGAGGTAAATCAGGCGGTAAGAGACTACCCCAAAGACGATGAACCAAGACATACGATGTTGAACGGGACTAATTTCAATGAGTATGCGATTCAACAGACATTTAGCGTAAACAAATTTAAGGAGAAATACCATTCAAATTCAAACTAGCGAGCACCTACGACGAAAAATGGAGATGAACGCAAGGAGACGAGAAAAGAGTCTCAGACATACCACTGGCGGAACCTCTGCGGCGGTAGCAAGCAAGAGCCAAATGACACCCTTGCGAAACGAAAACGAGTCAATTGATTGAAGTAACCACAGACAGTGAGAACAGCTATCATACCTGTCTCCAGAGGAGTTGTGCCAGACCAAACGCGCCACCACCATCAACGCGCAGACGAAGCAAGCCGGTGAGCATGATGAGAAGCAAGGCGATGTCGGTAACGAGCATGGCGATGAGGTTGAGTTGAATGATTTTTGTGCTTTCAGGCGCACAGCTCTGTTGGGCAGGAACCCACACAGAGCGGAGCTATGGATGGGTTAAACACAGATGATACGAAATAGTGAGAATCAAAATAGTCACCTGCACTACACCTGTGACAAACCACGTTGGAGTGTGAGTTGGTCCCCAATCGCTCGTAGGAGGGGAGAGTGGTAACTTACGTTGGAGGAAGAATGCACCGTTAACTACCCAGATGCTGAATGCTGTCGCCACAACAATCTTGTTTTTGTTCCAGATAGCAATGCTAGCAACATCGGTGAGCGTCTGACTTGGGGAGACTGGTTCCATGGAATCGTTAATGAGGACGTACATGCGAAGAACGATTAACAGGGAGGAGGTAAACATGGCCAGGAATGCAGAAACCTAGCAAACAACGATGACAAAACGTTAGCGTTTCCTCCTCGAAAACTAGGAGCGCAATAAGGGCGTGCCAGTGCTCACATTTATGAGAGAGAGGATGGCCTTGAGGTTGTGGTGTTAGGGACCGGCTGGGAATAGGGAGGCCGTGCGGAACATAATTTTACACACCTGACAATTGATCGGGCCCTTAGCATCCATCATGACAAAACTAAGTATTGTCACCAAAAGAGCGGTCACTCGAGCAAGAGAGTAGATCTATCGATTAACGAACAAGAAAATCAAGAAACCAAAAGGAAGCGACTATGCGTACGGACCCATATCGTCCGCACGTAAGGGAGACGGCCGCTGATAACGTTCCATTCATATTCGAAAGTGGTGAAGTATTCCCAACTTGAGGAGAATTGAGAGATAGGTCGTGCTGTGATAAGAAGACGCCGATAAGCTCACATGTAGAGACCGCCCACGGTGTGCCACAGCTTGACCATCGCCACTGATAAGGGGAAGTAAGCGGTTTTCCCAAAACTCCTAGGCTGCAAAGCGAGGTTTCGAAGGTGCACGCACGAGAATCCTGCGCGATTACAGCGGGATCGCGGAAGTTGACCATACTGGCAGGAAAGCAGCAGGTTGGATGGGTGACTCAGGGTGAAGAGTGGGCTTGGCAAGGAGGGCATCTGAGACACCTCAAGGAGCACATATATAGATGCTTCTCACAGCAAGAAGTGTCACATCATGATCATTTTTCATGATAGGCGCGGCTGCAACAAGGTGATACTGTGAGAGTCGCATCCACATTTTAATATTGCTTGATCATTAACCCCGAAAACGATCACCGGAGGGCTCAGCGCTCACCTTTTGACCTATTATGGGTAGACGAGCTACGTAACGTTTCGACTTCCAAACGCTCAAAAACCCCTCGGCGTAATGCCCAACAGTTGCTGTGTGATATCGAAAATTTTGCTGTACATTTCCACGGTTATATTTTCAGGGTGAAGAAATGGAGCAATGGGGTTGGGTGGTCAGATGACTTGACAGTGCTGGAAAGAACGGACAGAAGGCAGGGTGCCACGGTCTTTTGTCTTGTCGAGCGAGGTAAACTTTTAAGAAGTTGCCGGTCGGTGGCGCCGCGGCCGCCGTGGGAAGCAGAGACCATCAGCCGGACCGGTTGGTCCGCTCCCAGTTACGGGCTCATCATCACGGATCGAGCAACGAGTCTGTGTCTTTGTTCTACACCGCTTGGTCCAGTTCGTTCAACTGATGACCAGCTCTTTCGACTCACGCCCTTTCTCGTATCTCATCCAAGACGTCACTGTGCCTCGCAAATATAGATCACAAAGAACTCCCCACGCGGTCCCTCAGAAAGCCTCGAGTTTTTTTCCGAGTGAAAGTCGCAATGCCAGATGACCAGAAGAGAATGAAGTACCCTTCGCGTGTTGGAATCTGCTCTTCGACTAGACCTCCAGGTTCTCATCCAGGCTCCGTGGATGTGGATTATTCCGCTATTGACCGTCGGCGCCGATATACGGATCAGTAGAGTCGCCTGTCATGCCGGATACCACTTGAAAACATAACATCGTCAACTAGCAATCGAAGTCCGCGCATGCAGTATACTCGAGCCCCGGTTACTTCCCTGTCGAGTAGCCCGCCAGTGCCAGTGAACTCCATGGGGTCACTACGACAGTACGACGGGGAGATAGAAAAGAGAAGGAAGGAATAATGGGTCGGTGGGCCCTGGAAGACCTAGGAGAGAGATGATCGATAATGGGGAGTGGCGAAAGATGACGGACATGGGCACACCGTGAGGACGGACGGGGAGAGGAAACGAACAACAACAGCTCCTGTCGAGCTTCATTTACAATGTGGAG
>QFFA01007477.1:0-10583 GCA_003316565.1 Russula foetens | reverse complement strand
GTCTCCAGACTGCACAAATGTCGTAGATACCTATGGGTCACGCGTGGTGGGAAGGTGGGTCATGTGTCATGTGAGACTCTTCCCGGAACATAACCCCGCAAAGGTCATCAAACTTACTGATAACCCTGTTTTTTTTTTCTTATACCCAGGATAAGACCAATGAAAGTGTTGGTAAGTTCAACTATAAGTGACTTATAAGCCTGGTCAGTTGGTTTCTTGATGTGTTTCGTGACCTCTTTTTTTTTTTTTTAGATTGATTTCGCCTAAGTCCCAGGACATTTCCTCTCACTATGTTCATTCCCGTGGCTTACAGTGACGCCTCCGAGGCCATTGTAAACTCGGAGCAGTCAGCTGTCTCTCGTTCGGACAGGCCTCTTTGTAGCCAAAAACACGTTCTTTGTTCTGCGACCTCAATATGGGCTATTCCGCCTCTGCCTCTACGATGCACTGGTGACTTCCGGTTCTCGGACTGACCTGGCAGTTCTTGTGGGGTATCCCCTACGAGTCTCCTCGTTGTCAAGGATGTGTCATGAGGACTGCCTAGAGTGCCTAGCCTTCGGCATATCTTCCAGTGCTCGTGCTGCGTCTCTGACTCGCCAGTCTACGTTTGCATCGTACATTTTGCTGGACTCAGTATTGGTGATCCATCACTGTAATGGACGTAGTAGCTCTCCATGCACGAGGACACAAGACTGTTACAAGTACGCATGCTTCTAACTCTGCCACGATATGAGTCTATTTATACATGCTGGTTGTAGTGACCGGCGCTTCTGACTATCTCGGTACCTCCGAGGTCTTACCTTCATTTCCATAGTTGAATTCCCGATATAAAGGCCACCTCTATTCCCGGACTCGAAGGAAATCCGCTTCTCATGGACATCATGTCTTCACTAGCAAGTTCAAGGCCAAGCCCCGACGAGAAGGGCGTCATCCCCACTGAGAAAACGTGCACAATCGCCCTGGACGTTGACTTGATCCACTACCCTGGACAAAGTGCTGGGCGACTGATCCTTGATCCCAAGTCTTTTGGTTTCTTTGTTTCCTATTTCTCGTTGCTAATCACTCACCCATCAGAGAGGCGAAAATCGAGTTTGGTGATGGGGTTGCCGCACGCCTCAAGCTTTCCCAGGACGGAAAGTTTGTCTTGTGGCCTCAGCCGTCCGATGACACAGAGGACCCTCAAAACGTCTGGCCGTTCTTGAAAGCTGTCATTGACTACGGTGTCGTTGATCATGATCCATTTAGTGGCCCGAATGGCAGAAGACTGTCCAGTTGATAATCATCACCCTAGCCGCGGCAGTCCCTAATTTTGACTCAGGCATCGGTAAGTATATAGCCAAAAGCGGACTTTGCTGCCTCTTTCTAAGGTCTTTTTGTTCTATGCAGGTATCGCGGCCATCTTCCCACTCGCAAAACAGTACCAAACCACGACAGGAGAGATCAATGACCTCACGACTAAGTTTGTCTGCCATTTTTTTTGGATCCAACTTAGTGCTCACGTTCTGCAGCTGGAGTATCTTCCTGCTTGGTGAGTAGCAATGTCCCAAATCACAGTCAGCATTATAGCAAGGAGACGGGACAGGATGGGGCGCTTTCATCTCAGTGATGCTCACTCGTCTTTATGGTCGATTGCCGGTGCTCTTTTGGTCGCAAGTGCGCATGAGGTTGTGAGATACCCGATCTTCACCCATCATTTGTGCAGATCCTCGCCCTCGGGTTCCTCGTTGGTTGCACATTCGCACCTAATCTGAAAACTTTCGCTGGTTAGTAGTTTTCCTAGGACGCTTGAAACGCACTGACTACCCGTTCTCGTATGAAGCGATGCGATGCTTGACAGCATTTTTTGGGTTCGTGGACTGTCCATAGCCGAAATTGTTGACGGTATTTTAACCATATACAGAACGAGTCCCCAGGTGACGGTATGGAATGCGCGTCGTGATTGCGTGGAGATATGTTTGATTGGACACAGGGTCTCTACTTCGTCACGGACATGTATCCCTTCCATCGCCAAGTACAAAAGGTAGGAGACCACTTGTCTCAAATTTTGAAAGCTTACAATTTTTACTTAGCTTAATATCTGGGCCATGGGTTTCCTCATCTCGCCTGCCCTCTCCCCTTTTGCATTTGGATTCTTCGTAGCCAGATCAAGGTCTGCCAGTGTTTTCTCATGCTTGTGCGTTCTTCCTGACACTCTTGCATATATAAGTTGGAGATGGTCATACGGAATCGGTTCCATGTATGGCGCATTGGTTCTTTTCCTTATCGTATTTTTCGGTCGTGAGACGTGAGTCGGTCAATTCTCACTATGGCTCGCGTTCTCACTGAGTAGGATGTACGATCGCGGTGTGAGACACCCTCCCCCACGACCAGCGGACGGCCTACGTTATCGCATCAAGACGCTTGTCGGCATAACGGGGTTCAAATTGGCCAAGCACAGGACAAGTTGGGTTGAGGCCATTTTTGCTCCGTTTAAGTTGTTTTGGCGTCCACACCTGCTGGGAATATTGATCTTCGAGGTACCTCGCTATTTTACAACTGAGATATCGCTCGCTATCAACTCAACAATAAACAGGCCATTTTGTTCGGTTTCTGTGTGGGAACCATCGTAAGTGAGCCACAGAGTCATTGAGTGAACAGTTTTCAATCCCTTCGATAGGTTACAAATGCTATCTTCCTCGGCTCCCCGCCACCCTTTGGCTATGGACTTTCTCAATTTGGAGTTGCGGGCACATACGCAGCACCAATGGTTCGATTTATTTTCCTGCTCTGCGGTGTCTCTGCGGTTCGGTGGGTTAACGAGGGTCGCCCACACAGATCGCGGTCATTATCGGTCAGATAATTGGTCATTTCACAAACGATGCCATCATGCGTGTAACGACAAGACGTAACAACGGCGTTTTCGAGGCGGAAAGCTTACTGTGGTAGGCACCTGGCCCGTTCTGTCGGGATTGGGCTGAAACAACTCGATGGTGGGCCTGCGTACTTACAGGGCATGCTACTTGGGAACGGCGTTATACATCTGTGGATTCATCGTTCTTGGCGCAGCATTTCAGATGCACCTTTCGATTTGGGCAATTATCATGGGATGGGCCATCTCTGTGGTTGGGACCATGGTGACCACGGTCGCGATCTGTGCGTTCCTTGATTCTTTACCTCACCCATGAAGATTAAGGTCGTTTACCTTAGATGCATACGCAAACTACTGCTTCCCGAATCACCCGGGCGAGGTCAGTGCGCTGCTGAACCTTGCGCGTATGTTAGGCGGTTTCAGCGTTGCATACTATCAAGTGCCATGGGCGATTAAGCATGGGTCACTGCAGACCCTTGGCTGCGAGGCTGCGTATGTCGTTTTCTTCGCAGAACATGCAGGCTTCCTGATACCATATTCGCTCCCACACTGGCGTAGCATCGTTGCAGGATTCTTTGTTCTCACTGTGCTGCCGCTTCAGCTCATTGGGAGGACGCTGAGGGTGTGTGATTCGTATTCCTTAACTTGATTCTTTTGCGGCTATTCAATCCACTTCCCCAGGAACGCTTCTCGTGTTAAATGGCAAGGCTGATGACGTCTGCTTCCCTCGTGTCGGGCTTGGTTTTATTCCTTTGTAAGGGATGGTCGCTCGTTGGGCTCGGAATCGAGCATGTTTGGCCTCGTGATGCTCGCTTGATCACGGTACACTTAATCTGACTGCTTTCATAACATTCCTTTATCTCTCTTTTGTTTAGCTTACTGTTGATATCGATATTGAATGTCTGCCAAGCATCGCTGTGCGATGAATGCCACATCCCCTTTGGGGGTTTTTCACACTCGTTTTCTCTTCCCTCCCTTTTGTCTCCAGTACTTGAATCCCTGTATATAACCCTCACTGGCCTCTGCCAGTGGAAGTGTGGAAGAATAGAGACTGGTCTTTCTCCCCCTTCATTGTGCTCTTATGGAGTGAGGTTCCCCTTCGCTTTGCCCATTAGGCTTCCGACGCATCCTTATGGATTAACGCCCCGTCGACCATGTCGGTCCTTACTACCCTTACTCCAGCGTGTGCGCTTGGCTCGGCCGCAGCGTAAACGATTGGTTTTACTTATAACCCCTATTCCTTCCCTTCTCTTGAACTCACAGACAAGCTTACTACGTGATCTACACCTTTTCAGGTTTACAAATACAACACCCCACTTCTTGGTATTGACCTTGTAAAATCTACAAGAGTTCGTGTGTTCTCCCGATGTGTCATCGACTGATATACTTATGCCTTCGTGTCGTGGGATCGAGGATTCGAGGGGCTCATCGGCCGATTTATTGGCATCCCACTTTGCCGACTTCAGCCTGAGGGCCTACCATAAACGAGAGAAACTGAACGTCTGCAGCAGCGTTGGTATTCCCGAGCAGTGCTACTACTAGATAGGACGAGAACGAGAACGAGCTCACAGAACGCGTCGATGAATAAACGAAGGGTCAAACTTCCAACTGGCAAAGCCACCCGAAACCTGTCAGCCACCTCGCCACCTCACCCGCCACCGCAACTCCGAGTCTGCCACCGCCACCGCCACCGCCACCGCCGAGTCTCCCCGCCACCAGTCCGCCACCCTGTCAGACCAGACTCAGCTGCATCTCCGACTCGGAACTTGCCTCAACAACGAATGTGAGACTCCCAATTGCCACGCCAGAGGTGTTCAGTGGGTAGGAGCAATAATTTCTGCCCGACGTGCGTAAAGAGGCAACAGCCCTTTGGTCGCACACTGCCGTGTGCATAAATTGGCAATTTTGTCCCCACTCGCATCAAATTTACACAGGGTATTGTCCTCTGTAGTGAGCGTTCGGCCAATTGCCGAAACACACCCTAAAGCGGCGTGAAATCACATGACTGTTCGAAGTCGGCGCGGACGGTGTTCCTTCAAACTGACTGGAGACTAGGCTGTACTGAATTAAACATCATGTCGTGATAGCCTGGCACAAGCGACCTCGCACTGACCCCGATCTCAGTTGCTCGCGGCTGCGCTGTGTTACAAGAATTTCCCCAAACTGCTGGTGAAGACAGCGTCTCGTCCATCCAGGCAATTAATATTGCCGTCATTACAGACACCTGCCAGTGACATGCTTTCACTGACGGCGGGATGAGTTCATCTTATACACTTCTTCATACGGGATCGGGCATACAAGCTGCTGGGTATTTATGTATCTTCCTCCCAGTCTTTTGTTTTTTGTTCACACTGTCGACAGCGGTGATAGCAGGTCCCATCAAGGGCCAGATATTATCGAGGCGAAGATATCGACCTGTTCGCTTCCACAGTCGACTCCGGCTTCTGATTGCGCCCGGAAATTCCATTTCAATTGCGACAATCAGAATTCCACATAAGGCCGGCCTCTGAACCCAGTGGAAACAGACCCCCAACTCACGCCATGGCTTCAGCAGAAGGGTCAAGGCCAAACGTCGACGAAGAGAACACAGACACCAGCCCTGCTGGTTCAAAGAGCCAAGATTCCCCGGATATTGTCTTGCTCAACTACTATCTACGATGCGCCGGTCGACTGGTCCTTGATCCAAAGTCCGTCTCTGTCTTTCTTCTTTCTCATTGCCTTGTCTTGCTGATCGTCCATCCACCAGAGAGGCGCGCACGGAATTTGGAAACGGTGTTTCCTCTCGCCTCAAGCTTTCACCGGATGGAACGATTGTCCTTTGGCCACAGCCATCTGATGATCCCGACGACCCTCAAAACGTCCGTCCATGCTGAAAGCTCTGTTATTGACAATGTCTCATTGAGCTCATACTCTGCAGTGGTCCGAATGGCGTAAGGCCATCCAGTTAATAGTCATCACACTCGCTGCCACCGTCCCCGACTTTGACGCGGGCATCGGTAAGTTTACAGCCAAGAAGGGCCCTACTACCTAGAATTAAGGTCCGTTTCTTGAATGCAGGCGTCGCAGCAATCTTCGCACTTGCGAAGCAGTATGATACCACACCTGATAAGGTTAACAACCTCTCGGCCAAGTTTGTCTCCTTTCTCGCATGTAATGAATCTATCTTGGTACTCACATTCTTCAGCTGGAGTATTTTCCTACTCGGTGAGCAGCTATCGTCATAAATAGCGATCCTTTGTCTAACGAGGAGACGGCACAGGATGGGGTAGCCTCCTCGCAGTACCTCTCGTTCGTCGCTACGGCCGCTTGCCAGTGCTCTTTTGGACCCAAGTGCGAAAGCGGCTGTAAAATTCCCGACCTTCACTGATCATTTGTATAGCTTCTTTCGCTCGGCTTCCTGATTGGTTGTACATTCGCACCCAATTTGAAAACGTTTGCTGGTTAGTAGTTTAATAAGCAAACTTGAAACGCATACTGACTACATTCCCGTCCGAAGCGATGCGATGCTTGACAGCGTTCTTTGCGTGCGTGGACCAACCGTATAAAATAAAACCAAGTGGGCTACTGACTGTACCTTGAACTACATACAGAACCTGCCCCCTGGTGACGGTACGAAAGGTCCCGTCATAACTTATATGGAGAAATGTTTGATTGCGCACAGGGTCTTTACATTGTTACGGACATGTATCCCATCCATCTCCAAGCACGAAATGTAGGCGACTTTTCGTTACGTAACGACTTATAACTCACCAGTTGTCTTTAGATTAATATCTGGGCCATGGGCTGGATTGTCTCGGCTTCCGTCTCCCCTTTTGCGTTTGGATTCCTCGTTGCTAAAGCAAGGTCAGTTTTGCGCCTCATGAGATGCATTCTTGCTGACGATTACACATATATTAGTTGGAGATGGGCATACGGAATCGGCTCGATATGGAGTGGATCGGTGCTTTTACTTATCGTCTTCTTCGGGCGTGAGACGTAAGCGAGTTGATCCTTACTATAGTTGACGTTCTCACGAGACCAGGTTGTATGATCGAGGCGTGAAAGGTCTCCCACCACGCCGAGCAGATAGCCTGAGTTATCGCTTCGAGACCCTTATCGGCGTAACTGGCTACACGTTGGCCAAGTACAGGTCATCTTGGCTTGAAGTCCTTTCTACCCCGTTCAAACTCATTTGGCGCCCACACCTACTGGGCATATTGGTCTTCGAGGTGCGCCTTTATTTTCAATACCGAGATCTCACTCGCGGACAACTGAGCCACGCACAGGCTGTTGTGTATAGTTTCTCTATTGGTATCTTCGTATGTATACCACACCATGTCATGAACCATTTCTGAACCCTTCGACAGGTAACAAATGCTGTTTTTCTCGGCTCTCCGCGCCCATTTGGATTTGGCTTTTCACAATTTGCGATTGCTGGCATATACGCAACACCAATTGTTAGATTCATATCCCCGTTCTTCGCAGTAGACTTGACGGCTCATGGGGTTCCCGCTTACAGGTTGGGATCATCATTGGTCAGCTGATCGGCCATTTTACAAACGACGCTATCTTGCGTATCTCCACAAGACGTAACTACGGATTTTTCGAGGCCGAAAGTCGACTGTGGTAAGCAAACCCTAGCATGTACTACCCGGAACAAGCTGAAACAGCTCGATGGCTGACCTGTACACTTTCAGGACATGCTATATAGGAATGCCGCTGTACATCGGTGGATTAGTCCTGCTGGGTGCAGCATTTGAGAAGCACCTTCCGGTTTGGGTGGTGGTGATAGGATGGGGTGTGTCCCTGACTGCCGTAATTGTGATTACGGTATCAATCTGTGAGTTCCTATGTCCTCGTCTCATTCGCGAGAGTTCAACGGTATTTCTCCCTAGATTCGTACGCCAACGATTGCTTCCCAAGGTACCAGGGAGAGATCGCCGGTCTCTTGAGCCTTGCACGTGTGCTAGGTGGTTTTGGCGTTCCTTACTTCCAAGTGCCGTGGTCGATCAAGCACGGAGCGTTGCGGACACTTGGCTGCGAGGCTGCGTAAGTCATCTTCTTACTCGAGCATGCAAGATGTCTGATTCCTCGTTCGCGCCCATGATTCACTAGCGTCGTCGCTACATTTTTCCTCCTCATTGTGCCAGCACTTCAGCTCACTGGGAGACGGCTAAGGGTGCGTGACCGGCATTCCCTTGATTTTTTGTTCTGGTTATTCAAGATCCGTCATCAGGCTCGCTTCTCGTGTTAGTTAGAAAAAAGGACATTAATGATCGCCGTCTCTTTTTTTCTCATGTCAAGATTATTTCCGTTAAATTCTTGTTTGGGTCCTCGACAATACTGCGTAGACCGATTCTTGTACATATATCACTGTGTATTTCGAACGCTGTGGTGGCTGTAGCGTAGCTTAATGTGGACATATTAGTGTGCTCTTACAACTGGCCAGCGTTCCTTCGACAGCTCACACGTTCGTGCTGAAAGGTTTGTAGGCTGCGAAGAGCTTGATAGGGCGAGTGTGTGAGGACGTGGGTGAGCGAGCGACGGTCTCGCGATGACGAAAAGGAGGTCACACGGAAGATGGAGAGCACGGGGGTTAGGATTGGAACGAACGAGAGATAGCTGGTAACTGAGAATTGTGCGCTCCACAGGAGCAGGAGGCTTGCTTTTTATATGAACGATCCCTAGTGAGACTCGTAACAATTGTCAAGTAATGCAAAAGAGGTTCGCATGGGCAAAGGCGAAAAGGCAATGTGGGGTGGGTGTGATGTCAGCGATGTCAAAGTGGACAGAAGGTATGTATGGACAGATGATAAGGCAATGCGAACTAAGGAAGGTTAGAACCAATGAAGGAGCTAAAGACCAGAGCGTATGACTGCCGGGTGGCAGCGACTACGACTACCTAAGCGATGTCAAACGAGCAGGCGAGAACATGAGCGAGGGTGGAGAGCAAGGGAGTGAATAGAAGGCGATGAGGCGGGATCTGGGAGACGAGAACAAGTGTGATGGTCGGTTTCATGCTGCGGTGACGGCGACGTTGGTCCTGTTAGCGAAGGCGATGGTGGTGGTTCGAGGAGAGGAAAAGGGGAAAGGAGAACGAAATGAGACAGGCAGCATCTTGAAAGTCGGATTTGCAATGCATCGAAAGGGTCGACTCCGAGTCGTTCCGCACATGGAATGCGAGGTGACCTTACGGGGCGCTTGCCCTGTGCCGAAAGAGACCACGTACATCCTCTCGTGGGTGGGTGGGACTGAGGGATTTATTGATTGTTGCTCCATTTGTGCTGAGCTCCACAGCTTACCTCAAATCGGGCAGATGTATGCTCACCTCAACGTGGTGCTCTGCAATGCTGACGTGGTCAGTTTAGGACTCGTACCGTGACCTATCTCTTGGGTTTCGTCGGGAGCGGATTTGAGGGTTCCGCGATTCCGCGCATGTAACGAATGGCCCAGTGTATCCAAGATCCTGAGGAACACAGACCACACAGTATAGTACAACCAGAGTTCTCGTGCTGCTAGCAACTAGAGTGATCCAAAGTAGTCAGCCTCAAGTGGGTAGTGGGCCCCACATTATCATCCATCCCTTGTTCGCCAGATTTTACCACGTGGGGCTGTTTGATTAACCTGGTTTACGACAATCGGTTGGAAAACTGTTGAATTTAGGGTCGATCCGGCTGACATAATGGGAAATAGTTGAGTTGAACCAAGTCTACATGACATGTTGGAACACGTATGTCCCGGTTTCTGGGCGAAAGGGGCGAGCAGGTCATTGCTTGGATTATCCAAAGGGACTTTCCATATGAAGGTCGCACCGAGGAACGAATGGGCAGCCGACAATATGTAATTGTATATCAGAGCCCATCATGATGCATGATGCGGGCTACTGGCTGTAGAGACCAAGGCCACTCGCCGATCTGCGTAACTAGGGGCGTTAATTCAGGGCAAAATCGAATTGAAAAGTAAAGGCCTCTGGCGTCGGTTTACCGAGGTCCGAGGCAGAACAGAGGATGAACAAACGAGAGGGCTTCTCCGAAAACGCGAAAGCCACGATGAGGGCCCGCGGGGAACAATACGGGGATACCAGACGTAGAGGGCGAAGAGGCTGGACGGCAAAGGAAGGACGTACAGGAGAATAGAGAAGGAAGCGAGAATAGTGCGGTGGGACCTGGCACTCCCATGCATGACGGTAAAAACTGACACGCGTTTCCCAAAAAGAAAAAGTGTGTGAGAATTAGCTCTGAGTTTATGTCACGTGTCGCGCGTATGGATGATGGAAAAAAATAATACAGGTACAGGCTCACCAAGGGAGCTCGCCCACAATTGATTAGCTCGTGAATCTTAACATTTAGCTTCAAAAACTTTATCATTACGCATTACGTGTTTCGATTTTTTTTTTTTTTCAAGATCTCTTGCTGATACGTAATTCCCGACACAATACATGAGTGTTCTGTGAGACTGTGAACTTGCTCTCGTTCTATCTAGTACTGTCGTGGCACTGTACCTATTAATCGGGAATACCAACGCTCAGCAAGCGGGACTCCAATAAATCCGAGTCAGCCAATGAGCCCCTCGATCCCACGAAAGCATATACAATATGTGAATGATCTCTGTCGACGGCGCCGTGCATCATGTCGTGAAATGCACAAATTCTGGTAGATCCGTTTACAAGGGTCGAGTGGACCTCAGGCCCAGAGTGAGCAGTGGGAGGGGTGCAACATGAACGGGGTGCTGTATTTAGGATCCTGAAAAGGAATGG
>QFFA01007436.1:0-10249 GCA_003316565.1 Russula foetens | reverse complement strand
CTTTTTAACCAGCCATACGCGTAGTTCTTACCCTTTTATCTTATAGCTATTACATCAGCTTGTGGGGCGGCCGCCAAGCTCTTCGCCACCATCGATCGCGTTCCTTCTATTGACTCCGCCAGCGAAGAAGGCGCTAAGCCGGACAAAGTCACTGGTGAAATTGTTTTGGAGAATGTTGACTTTAATTATCCTGCACGCCCGGATGTTCAGGTTGTCAAGAACCTCAACCTCACCTTCCCCGCAGGTAAGACAACAGCACTCGTTGGTGCTTCCGGATCGGGAAAATCCACCGTCATCTCTCTCGTCGAACGATTCTATGACCCTCTTGCTGGCTGTGTGCGCCTCGATGGTGTGGACATTCGGGACTTGAACTTGAAATGGCTCCGATCACAGATCGGTCTCGTGTCCCAGGAGCCCATCCTCTTCTCCACCACCATCCGCAAAAACGTTGAGCATGGCCTTGTTGGTACCCCTCACCAAAATGCCTCACCAGAGGAGAGAATGCGACTTGTCAGGGAAGCGTGCATCAAAGCCAACGCGGATGGATTCATCTCGAAGCTTCCCTCTGGCTATGATACCCTCGTGGGTGAGCGGGGATTTCTTCTTTCCGGTGGCCAGAAGCAACGAGTAGCCATTGCTCGTGCGATTGTGTCGGACCCTTGTATCCTACTCCTTGATGAGGCCACATCGGCACTCGACACGCAGTCGGAGGGCGTCGTGCAGAATGCACTTGACAAGGCCGCCGCAGGTATGATACCTCTGCTCAATGCTAGTTATTACTGCTGACTCGCAGGCTACAGGACGAACCACGATTACGATTGCTCATCGTCTTTCGACCATCAAGGATGCCGATTGCATCTATGTCATGGGTGAAGGCGCCGTGCTGGAGATGGGTAAACATGACGAGCTCCTCAGGGACGAAGATGGACCATACTCGCGTCTAGTCGCTGCTCAAAGGCTCCGCGAGACACGTGACGCTATTGAATTGGATGATGTCATCGGGCAATCCTCCAGAGCAGCCGTCGAGGGCCCTACAGACATTGAAAAGGCAGCACTGGAAGAAATTCCCCTCGGTCGTAGTACCACATCTCGTTCTTTGGCAAGTGAAATCCTGGAACAGCGCAAGGCACAAGGTCCAGAGAAGGGCGAGAAGGAATATAGTTTCTTCTATCTGTTCAAACGGATGGGAAGGATCAACAAAGATGAGTGGAAGAGTTACCTGTTTGGTTGCTTGTTCTCCATTGGTCAATATTTCTTTTGATTGGATTATCTGGATTGCTCATCGTCAGTTCACAGCTACGGGATCGGTCTTTCCCGCTTTCGGCATTATCTGGGGTGCGTTCAATCACATTTCTGTACTTCCTCCCAAATGACGTGGAGTTGATCATTTCCATACAGCCTCGGCTGTCACAAGCTTCTCGGACACAACTCCTCAGGCGCGCCGCCATGCTGGTGACCGTTACGCCCTTTGGTAAGCCATCCCCGTGTGTTACTTGTTGTACAATTCGTGACTCAATCACACCCGCAGGTCATTCGTTATTTCTATCCTTGCTGCGCTCAGCATTGGCCTGCAGAATTATTTGTTCTCCGCTTCCGCTTCATCTCTTTCTAGAAAACTACGCTCTCTCAGCTTGCGTGCCATCTTGAGACAGGACAGTAAGTCCGACTCTCAATTCCTTGACGTAATATCCTCACAACTTTACAGTTGAGTACTTTGACCGAGGGGAGAACAGCGTGCGTACAGCAATGCTCACCGAAAGCCATATAAGTTTATTGTATGCCTAGTCTGGTGCCATCGTATCAAATTTGAGCGATGCCCCACAGAAAATCTACGGTTTGGCTGGCGTCACTCTTGGAGCGTGCGTGCTCCTTTCACCTCGATGTTTGTGCCTATGAATGCTGAAACTTTTGTTCAGTATCGTTCAAGCCATCGCGACCCTTTCTGTCGGTCTCATCGTTGGAACAATTTTTATCTGGAAAGTTGGCCTCGTGGGACTTGGTAAACCCTCTAACACCTATCGAGACGGAGTGACTGATGCTGACTTCCCGCCGTAGCATGTGTACCTTTCCTGATTTCCACTGGCTACATTCGTCTGGTAGGCTGTCTTGGTCTAACTTCTATAATACTTGAGAATAGTCGATCTCATTACTTTCAGCGAGTCGTTGTCCTCAAAGATCAACGCAACAAGAAAGCTCACGAGGAATCGGCTCAACTCGCATGCGAGGCTGCTGGAGCCATCCGTACTATCGCGTCTCTCACCCGCGAGGATGATTGCCTAGAGCTCTACAGCCAGAGCCTTGCAAAGCCCCTCCGCGAGTCCAACAGAACCTCTCTCTGGAGTAATCTGTTGTATTCGATCTCCCAGTCGTTTGCCTTCTTCGTCATTGCATTGACGTTCTGGTATGGTTCGCGGCTGGTATCATATCGAGAGTTTACCTCGAAACAATTCTTCACTGGTCTCATGGTACGCTGGAATGAGAATCAAGGCTGACATTTCACTCACCCTTTAAAAGGCGACCGTATTCGGTGCCATCCAAGCAGGCAATGTGTTTACATTTGTCCCTGACATGTCATCGGCACAAGGGGCTGCATCAGAAATAGTCCACCTACTTGATGCCCGACCTGATATCGATGCCGAATCTACCGAAGGCGAGTTCCTACAAGATGTCAAGGGCCATATTCGTCTTGAAGACATTCATTTCCGGTATCCAACACGCCCCGGCGTTCGTGTGCTTCGTGGTCTCAACATCTCTGTGGACCCTGGCACGTATGTCGCGCTTGTCGGAGCGAGTGGCTGTGGAAAGAGTACTGTGTAAGCTTGTCCAACTGTCGATCTAGCCATATTCTCACTTGTTTTATGTTGCCTAGTGTCCAGCTCGTTGAGCGATTCTATGATCCACTGTCGGGAAATGTCTTGATTGATGGCCACCGCATCTCGGAACTCAACGTTCAAGACTATCGAAAGCATCTTGCCCTGGTTTCTCAAGAACCGGTGAGTATCTAGCGACTATTGTTTTTCATTGTCTGACGTCGATCTATTAGACTCTCTATGCGGGCAGTATCCGCTTCAACGTCCTTCTTGGAGCGACGAAGCCGATTTCAGAAGTCACACAAGAGGAGCTCGAGGATGTTTGCCGGGATGCCAACATCTTGGATTTCATCAAATCTCTGCCCGAGTACGCAATTCCTATGTTTTAATGGCTTGTCGTCAACCATCGTTACAGTGGCTTTGAGACCAATGTTGGTGGCAAAGGTTCGCAGTTGTCAGGTGGTCAAAAGCGTATGTTTGGTTAAGTTGTTTATTTATCTCATCTAACGAACAATCAGAACGTATTGCGATCGCTCGGGCACTCCTCCGAAATCCCAAGGTCCTCCTGCTTGATGAGGTCAGTACCCGACACGAGGATCTCTTGTCTATACTCACCCCATCATCATTTCTAGGCGACCTCGGCGCTCGACTCGAAGTCAGAGAAAGTTGTACAGGAGGCGCTTGACAAAGCAGCTACAGGCCGGACCACGATTGCAATTGCTCACCGATTGTCGACGATTCAGAATGCGGATCGGATGTGAGTCTTCTGTCATTCGAGAGTGTATGGCGGTGGGGCTCACCGCTTTGCAGTTACTTCATTAAGGACGGCACAGTAAGCGAGTCTGGTACGCACGACGAACTGATTTCTAGACGTGGAGATTATTATGAATATGTGCAACTGCAAGCCTTGAGCAGAAAGTAGTCATATTTTTATACATCACGAGGATCCATCCACAGGACTTAATGAGACGAGACGCCCCGGTTGGTAGATTTTACACGGCGCGCAGTCGGATTGATGTAGATACGATACGTTCAAGTTTCCTATGCTTACTAGCTATCATAACCTGCTGTGACAGTGCTGTCCCGGTTTCCTTAAATTATCATTACTCATTCTTGACGTGGCATCACTACCTACAATAACACAATTAGCCACATATATCTTACATCTCGAAAATAGATCGTCATGTTTGTGACAAGACCATCAGGACCAGGAGTACCAGTGGCGCACCGAATGTGTTGACAAGCAGCAGCATCTAAAAGGCACTGGCTTGGCGAATATGCGGGGCACAACCGGTTAGGAATGTGAGACAATAACCGATGCTTGTAAACAGCAGGGGCGAGGGCCGTGAGTGGGCTGTGCGAAACAGGCGACAGGGCCGGTGGCGCTATGCGTTGCAGTCTGCCACGGGAATGGGTAGGTCGTTTGCCGGTGCCGGTGAAGTATCAGTAGTGTCATGACTACTTGCTGCCGCCCGGATACGCAGATCATTGACAACGACCTCAGGCTTTCGAGCTGCCGCAGCCATAAGAAGGCCCGAGAAACAACGGGGGCTCCTAATGCATCTCTGGTGGTCTGGCGGGCACGACCCCACGCCACCACACGCCCCGGCGTGGTGAACGGCTCTTCTAAATTTGCGGACATGGGAAACTGGGAAACTAGGCAGGCACCAGTAAACTGAAGGCGCTAAGATTCAGGTCCAGGTCGGATTGTGCCGGAACGACGGGACGGACAAAATGAAACGAACAGCAAACGGCACAATGATACAGTTATGGCCGGCGGCGTGAGTCGTGAATCATAATATTGACCAAATCCCCGTTTCTTGAAAATTTTTACGCGAAACAAGTAAAGCCGTAAGTGTGTTGCTATGAGCCGGAGGGGAGCGGCGTGTGGTCCTTGTGTGGCGGGATGATGCGCTTTGGATGGACCTGGATGGATACTACTGTACGGTTTTAAGTTATCCTGCGAATCCTGCATATATGGGGCAGTACTGTACTGATTGTACATCTCACCGTGTCCCCTGGGCGCGGCCGCAGCACTGCAATTTTTACTTTTTTGGAAAGCGCTTGATTCAGTAACTAGCTAATAACTAATTATGGAGGGTACCCCGGGCGAGGACAAAAGGCTGCATGGAGGACAGGGCAAGTGTTGGAACTCATGAGCTCTTAGATTGATTACCCACTAAAAACCTCACTGATGTGTAAAGCCTCCCATTTGCTGCTAGGACGGGTTTCCCAGTTGACTCTAATCAGGTTAACAAAGTATTTGTCGGTTAACTGGTGGCGAAGAGGTTGGTGGAGTTATTTGGTGTCAATCGGGACAAGTGGTAACAGTTCGCAGATGCAGACAATGGGTGGGTTTGGGTTTTGCAGGGCACTGATGTTGGGGGTGGCACGATGGGGTGCCAGTGGCGTCTGGACAATTTGTCCGGTGGCATCGGTTTCTGATGTGATGTGCAAGGAGAGGACTCTTTCACGGGGGGCAGAGACGAGTGTTGTGTTGCGAGTATGGAGGGTGTGCTGGGTCAAGGTTGTGGGGGTTCATTAGGCTCAGGCTAGTCGTGGTAAGTGGCAAGTAGTTGTGAGTCACCTGGCCAGAGAGAGAACTTGCAGTGGGGGATAGATGTTCGTTAGGGGGGTTCAATTGAGAAATCGTAGACGTGTTTTTATTGAGTGGCTAGGATATTACAATATGGTTGTTTGACGGGGGCCGATGTTACTCGTGGGATGTTGTCCATCCTTTCCCTAGCTTTTGCCGAGGGAAAACTGCACCTGGTGATGGTAGCGGTTCAAGGGTCCTCATGACGAACTTCAGATTTGGAATGATAAGTGCGACTTTGATCCCACTTGTGTCGTCTTCAACAGCCAACAGTAGTAAATTCGGCCGCATTTGCGTGCGAAAAGAAAAGACCACGAGATGTGACACGGTCATTGTAGCAATACGGCGTTTTCAGCAGCTAACAGTAAAGCAAAGTGTATTGCCAGTGAAGCTAGTGAAGGCGCGCGAGGGGGTACAAAAGTGGCGCGTGTGTGTGATTATGTAACCTAAAGTGGTCCGCGTGCTGCGTCACGGTGCAATGTCTCAGGCTGTAGTAGATCTATACGGGTCCAAAAACATTGGGTAGATACTATGCAAAGCCCACTAAGAGGGCTGTAAACGATGAGTGGTGTGCTTGCACATACTGTACTATAAAATGTATGGTAAAAGGGGTTTTGGCCGACCGCCATTTTCGTGACAGGAATTGAAGGTCGTTTGCCGGTGCTGGTGAAGCCTCAGTATGCCACTCGGAAACGCAGATTGTAGAGACAACGACCTTTCGAGCTGCCGCAGCCATAAGAAAGCGCAAGAAACGATGGGGCTCCTGATGATTTCTGTAGTGGTTGTCCGGTGGGCACGGCCCCACGCCACCCCATGCCGCGGTGTAGTGAACGGCTTTTATAAGTTTGCAGACATGGCAGCAAGTGACTAGGCAGGTACCAGTAAAGGCGCTGGGATTCAGGTCGGATTGTGTCGAATGACGGACGGACAAAACGAAAGAAACAACAAACGACACAGAGGTGAGCCGTCGTTATTGACCAAATCCCCGTTTCTGGTTTTTTTTTTTACGAAACAAGTAGAACTTAGCTCAGGCTGTAGCCATGAGAGAATAGCTCTGAGTCGGAGGGGAGTGGCGTGCAGTCCTTGCTTGTTTAGCGGGACGACGATCCATACTGCGCTTTGGATGAAACTGGATGGATACTGTACTACGGGTTTAAGTTATCCTGCGTATAAAGGGTAGTACTGTACTGTAAGCAGGTAAGTATGAGGTAGAGGTAGAGGAGAGGTCGCGTGCCTAATGGGGTCCTCGTCGGCATCCTGATTGGGATGCTGGATCATGACGTGATTGTTGGCATTCGAGTTGTGGCTATTGTTGCTGTCTAGCGAGCCATCGTCTGAGTCGGTTAAGGAGAGGACTACCCTGTGTGTTGGGCGACGTGTGGGGATAGGGAGCGGCGCGAGGGTGAACTGAGGTGATTGACGTTGGGTTATCGAGAAACTCGTGAGGAATAAATTTTTAAAAGAGGGAGGATAATGTCGATTGGTTAGTTAAGTCTTCTCGCCCCTTCGCTTGCGCTTGACACGCTCAACCAAGTCGTTTCTGTTTGGTTTTTTCGTTCTCCGTTTACAAATCGTCGGTCGGTCGGAAGGGCTTGGCAGTGGGCAGAAGTGGCGGGTTGGGCGCGTAGAATGCGCCCTTCTACGCGTGGTCAATTAACTGCCGACTAATATCCGAGGCAGTACTATACGAGGAAAAGGGAACACCAGTCCCTCATGAAGTCCAGAGGAAAATGGAGGTAATCAGAATCGAACAACATTAATACTTATCAAATAAACCATGTTCCGGACCAGACTGGGCATCGATATTGCTGTTCGATTATGCCCATCGGCCACATTCCGCGCGCAACTGTAGGACCGATATGGTCCCGTATGCAATCTATTTATGCCAGCTTGCCCTCGCTCCAATTCTATAGTGCTGTAGCGAAGACATAAAGTCTGCGCGGTGTAAGTTCGGGGGGTCAGAGAGCTGAGGCCACGTTCCTGAAGTGAGATCGCGCGGGTGCCACGTGGCGGGAAAACAACGATGCAGCCGAGGGGAGCAGGCGACGATTGCGAATGAGAGAGAAAAAGGAAAGGCATCCGATTCCACGGACAGAGGACGATTGTCGGCTCGTCGGCTCGAGTGGTCGTAATGTTGGTCGCGCAGGGTCAAGAGCACACGAACAGTGAAAGAAAGTGGGTGGGGCTGAGACCGTTGACTGGGTAGAGAATAGAAAGTTGAAGGAAAGTAACAAGGTATATGAAAGAGATATAACGAGCATACGACTTTCATTCCAAACAAATCTGACCGACACTTCCAACACAAGAGGGTCCAAGCACGGGTCCGGCGATCCGGAGGTGTTGGGCACGATGCGCATGACTCAACCCAACAAGGGGAGTCGGCGAGGCGCGCACTTGTGGCGTCAGCCATCGGATTGGCGATGGGTAATTTGAGGTGCAGCGAGGGTGAAGTTGAGGTGTGGAAGGTGCGAGAGTGTGATGAGGATATATAGATGTCGGCAGAGGACGATAAGGAAGGAGGCATTCATTCCACCAGAGACAGTGATACATTCGGCCAACTACGCCGGGAATACAGCTCAGGTAAGCAGCCTACGACTACACTACCTCGTACTCGTACGTGTCGTGTGCGGAGAGGCGTCACGTGGTCAGGATTGTTCCGTTCCCTCGGGCGGGCACATGATCACACATCACACAATTAATACACAAGATACACGACACTCTGGTATCCTGCCCCATAATGCGTTCGCGTCGCAATCTCTCACAATCCCACTCCCTGAGTCCCCACGATCATTCATCCATCGGTGCGTCTACCACGACAGACCCGCCTTCGAGCACACTTGCTGTACAATCTCCCACCTTTCGTTCCCCTATCCCCCCCACCTTTGTGTGATACTGGTAGATGCCTTGACCAACGCCCTGTTTCTACCTCTTTCGTCATTTTTGACGAGAATACTACTACTCCTTTTGATTTAGACATTATTCTCTCCATTCCACACCGGCAGTTTCACTTTAGACCTTGTGCGAGCAACATTTCCTCACCCTCGTCGCCCTCGCACTTGACGTTGCACATTCTACGACCATTCAGTAAAATATCGGCCTTTGGACACTGCTCCTTATTGCTGCATCTGGGTCGCTGCGCGGGTCTGTCACCGGCATAAAAGCCCATTGCTTGGCCTCGCCGAAAGGCAGGCAACTGTGACCTACTCTTCTGTGCTCTTTTCTTCGCGTTCTTCTGATTCTCGATCGTCTGACCATTCCACCAGCTGCCTGATAACGTCGCCTTGCGTCAAGACCATTTTCAAACCCGTATGCTCCCGTCCTTCGTTACCGTCTGACCCCTTTCCATATCGCAATGTTGCTCAAATAGTGGACAGACGATACTCGACTCGTCCCTGTTCCTCAAGCTTACTCCCCCTTGCGTCTTCGAACCCTTGAGACGCGACTCTGGTTTCTTTTTCCTTCCCTTCCTTGTTCGAATTCACGCGTAAGCCCACTCATCTACATTCCAGAATCAAGGCGCAAAGCACACACCCCCACCCTCAACAAAGACTCGAATCGTTTACTTCCCGTGGACGGTGGCACAGCTAAGTATTGAGGACGACCACATTCGCCTCCACTCTTCCAGTTCCCCTCTGGTTCCCTTGTCCCTCTCCCCATCTACTCACCTCGCGCTCGATGTCTGTGCGATTTCAAGGTCCTGGTCTATTCTTGCAAGTTATGACATGTATTCATTCCATTTGATGGTATTTGAATCAGTACCGTAGAAACAAATGCAATTGATTTTTTTTCCAACAATCCGATGAGACAATCTCCGAGTCGCGTTCACTCCCTAAGTACAATATAAATATTGATTAATCCGAATTTTCTAATTATATCAAATATTAACTGCATTTCAATTTCATGCCGATTTATCTCCGTTTCTCTAGCTAGCCTTTCACCTCACCTTACTGCATACACAACTTACAGCACAAGTGTGAACGTGGAACCCGTACAGCAACCAATGATTAGAACACAAGAAGGCAAAAAACTGCGGCGCATCGGCAGCCCTTCCTTTCCCAACGTAATTGGACGACTCTAGTCATAACGCATAACGACCTCACCGCAGTGGATTCAGCCGCGGTGACCCATATGTGCTTTTCCCGTACGGCTCTAATGGAGATGTATCCGGCAAAACAAGGGCTCTTACATTTACCGTAAGCAGGTATCAGCACGGGCAAGCAAAGTGAGGGGTGGAAGATTCTAATGAGTTGAATTGAAATACCGGCACGATATCCCTCGCATGTTTGAAACTCCCACTATCCGTTTCTCTCTTTTCTAGCCTCCTCCCGCCGCGTTGCGTCGCGTCCACTATGTCCACGGAGGCCAGTAATGAGAAAGCTGCCCCTCCACGCAACCGCCCTCTCTCTTGGCTTAAGCCAAATCCATCTGATAAGCTGAACTCTGCTTCCTCCGAGTCGGCTGAGAAGTCCACCAGCCCCGACCTTCGTATCGCCGCACCTGTCGAGGTCGAGGTCGATCCCAAGCCCGTCTCATTCTTTCGTCTTTTTCGGTCCGTCATTGCCTCTTTTCACTCACCCATTGATGATCTTGACATCATTCACCGCAGGTTCTCTACTCGCGCAGAGATTACCCTCAACGTCCTTACTCTTTTCGCTGCGGTAGCTGCGGGTGCCGCCCAGGTGCGTGCCTGAACAAATTCTTCCCCATCAATGTCAAATTTATCGATCGACTAACCGATGATTCTTGCAGCCTCTCATGAGTCTTCTATTCGGTAATCTCACCCAGGACTTTATTAATTTCTCCAACGCAATCCGAGACATCGACCCTAATGACCCACAATCGA
>QFFA01007319.1:0-15866 GCA_003316565.1 Russula foetens | reverse complement strand
GGAGGGCATCGTTTCGGATAACCTGGGGCAGCGTGGCAGTGACGAACATTCGAGGGCGAAACGAGGTCGCAATTTCGGTGAAGTGAAATGGCAGGGTGACAACTCAAGAGTGAGAGGGAGAGAGAAGGGATGCGTAAGATAGAAACGCACCGATCCGATGGCAAGGAAGAACGAGAATGTCGCCGCGCTGCTAAGCATGTACTGCGAGAGGGTCGCAAGGAAGCCGCGAGGGCCGGCACCACCCCTTTTTTGTTGCGCAGATGCGTGAGTACGGTGGACAGCGGAGATGAGAGGAGGGAGGGGGGTAGGTAAGGTCGCGTACCGCAGGATGCTGTAACTGCCAAAGATGAAGCCTATGGTAAGACCAACTCCCCCTCCCATAAGAGCACCCATTCTACACAAAGGAAAAAGAATCGATCATCTTGCGAAAGCCGGGCGAGAATGACATAT
Source organism: Russula foetens (assembly GCA_003316565.1). NCBI lineage: Eukaryota > Fungi > Basidiomycota > Agaricomycetes > Russulales > Russulaceae > Russula > Russula foetens. The sequence continues at coordinate 15,416 of QFFA01007319.1, read as the reverse complement.
CGGCAACATACTTCACTGTGTGCGCGGGGAAGCGTGAGGAAAGGAAGAGTGACAGACGTCAGTCGGAACGGAACACAAATTCGAAGTTGTCACTTTGAGACGCACTTTTCTGCCAGATAGATGGCTCTCCACCATGTCTCACGGGAGGAGGAGGCATTTTTTTCTGCTCAACTTTGTATGAGGCAATTTAGAAATGTGGTAGGGTGAAGGGCCGTGAGCGAGCCAAGCCGAGACAAACCTTAACCCCATACGGGGAATTCCCTCTGGCGCGCGGCGCCTCCGTCAGTAAATTAACTTTGGGAGGGAAAAGTCAGCGGAACGCGGAACGGAAATCCGCAAGACCGCAAGACAGTGTGGTCTGGTGTCAGCTAAGGTCCGAAGCAAACCCTGACAATGACAATGACCTCCATGCGCATGCCCTCCTTCCCACTCGCACAGCAGGCTCAAATAAGTGCGTCCAGAGAGAATTCGTAAACGTTTTCCCAATGCCGACTCATTTTTCTCATGGAATGGAATGAAACGCCGAATGGGTTGACTTGACTGAGCCAGTTCGCGCGCACCAGAGGGACCTGATTCACGTGTCTTCACTGAGAGAGCAGACCGAGAACATCTTGCGTTCGTGGTTTGGTGAGCAACCTGTCCCTTCCCCCTGAGTCGTCCCTGAACATTTTTCTCACATATATATACAATCGACGGGCACCCCTTGCGTTGCAGGAACACGTTGGCTGACGCGCTTTGACAAGGAGGTCGAGCTCTCCGTTCGGCTCATCTATCATGCCCTCACGACAGGACGCGGTCAGTCTCTCTCTCTCTCCCCTCCCCCCTTCACAATCGACCCCAAACCGCGCGATCATTGATTCCGAATATTCTTTTCTTTCTAGCGATCCAGACATTGGGAGAGGAGTACACGAACATATGGGTGCATCCCAAGTGGGCACGATTGCCACGCATCCGTGCAGCGCTCATCCTCCTTCCCACCATCCCATCCTACATCCTCGCACGGCTAGGACCTCCCTTGTATGCGCGTTACCCATGGTCCAAGGGCGTCGCAACCGCGGTCATGGGTACGCTAGACGTCGCGAGCGAGGTCAACCTCGCTGTATTCTATATCAGCGGAGTGTACTATCGCCTCGTGCGGAGGCTCTTGGGCGTACCGCATGTGCGTGCACCACTTAGCCTCACCACATCACTGTCCCATGGCCACTGATTTCTGAAATTTGGAATTGGTAACCCCGTAGATCTCCGCTACGCCGATCGACCCAAACACGCGGTCGCCGTCGTACTCATTGCTTGGCGTCCTCATCCTCGTTCGAATAGGTTATCGACTCCTGAACTACTTGCGGGCTCGTTCGCCACAGCGGGCGCCGACTATTACCGACGAGAAGAGCCCCAGCCCTAGGAATTCTAATGAACCGCAAATCGACGATCGTCCCGTCTCGACTTTACTTAATTACGATCCAGAAGCTGACCTCACTTCAGGAGACGAGACAGAGAAGCTGACGGTCCTCGATCTTGAAATGGTCCCAGCATCTGTTAGAGCCAGCAGGACGTGTACGCTTTGCTTGGAAGAGCGTACCGCGACCTGCGTCACAGAGTGCGGACATCTTTTCGATTGGAATTGCATATACAGTTGGGGAAGGGAAAGGGTGCGTCTCCTCGCTTGGCATCGGTGTGGAGTTCCTGAGGTGTACTTCATGTAGGCTGAGTGTCCCCTCTGCCGCCAGTCACTGAACTTGACGAGGCTGTTGCCTGTCTACAATTTATAGTAAACTAACCCCACGAACTTGGGTTGGCTGAATAGATTTAGACAACAATGTGGACCACGTGCGAGGACGCTGAGACATGTACTGCGAAACAACTTTTACATGACGACAAAGCTAGGAAGCTGAAGGATGGGTTATACGATTTGCTGAATGAGGGTGATATTGTCCCCTTTCAACAAGATGCGCCCTGGCAGGGGGGTTTGTTAGGATTCGCAACTCTCGGTGGCTCACATACCTAGTTCACGCCGAGGTTTTGCTCCCTTTACGTACACTTCTACTGCCTCATCTATAACCACATTCATGAACTCGTCGAAGCCCTGATTGAAGTTGGTATATTAGTATTCATAATCGGAGGGAAATACCAAAAAAAAATTCAGGAGAATGGCAATTAAGCATGCGCAGGTAGGGCTTCAAAATAAGCAAAACCTTGCAACAACGCCTTGCGCGTGGCGACAAACGTTGAGAGTGTTTGGTTAGTCACGTACAATGATCCGGCCCTCTATCCGCATTTCGATATTGTCATAGAGCCAGATGACGACCTTGGTCCTCTGAATATCAATAGTTAGAACATAACTGAGCGCGTGATAATATCGTGCGCGGAGGTGCACCTGTTGAAGATTTTTGAAAATAACATTCTACCCGATGAAGGATTAGGGTCAGGGCGTGACGAGATAAATATTACGCACGATGGGCTGAACCATCACACGCTGCTGACGTCCCGACATGTTGAAAGAGGTGCTATGGGTCGCTGGTGAAGGTCTTCGTGGTTCTGGTAGTTGGTGATGAAGCTTAAAGCTTGAAGGTTTACACGAGGGAGCTAGCTGATACCGCGCGCGACACATAATTAGGGTTAAGGTTCTGTTCTGAATTCCCGAATTTGGTCGATTCGGAGACGCGTCAACGGTACTCTCTCAACACTTTGCCTTGGTTCCATCACGATGGAGGTGCGCATTTTCACGTGTATCTTCGTCTGCTTTCGTGTCAACTTAGCCATCCTACTTATCAGGTACTGGCACCAAGCAACTCATCTACCGCCGCGGCGGTCACCTTCATCACGTTTGTCCAGGACCTCAAGAAGAAAACGAAAACATGGGGACCTATGATCGAACTTTGTGCTTCTGGGGAGAAGACCCTGGAGCGATTCCGATACCAATTCCCTGATGACTGGCTCTACAGCGACCAACTGCGTGGAGAATGGAGTGCATACAATGAGATTTTGAAGAGGAAGAACGACTCCATCCAGGAACAGCTTGGTGCGCTAGCCATACACTGTAATGTGTCCACCACTGACATCGACGTTTTCTGCACAGCCGGTCTTCAACTCAAGATTGTCGCGGAAGACAAGATCGTCGAGAACAGGATCAATGACATACTAGAGGAATGGATACAGACGCGCCCGGTACAGGGCAACATGCGTGCAGATACCGCTATGAATACGATCAATGTGTTCGAGGGCAAGCTCAATCGTGTGCAGGAGGAATATGATCTCCTCTGTCGCGCCAAGGAAGCCTTGGACCTAGAGCTTATCCGTCACACTCGCCTCGAACCCGTCTTTGAGGAACTACGGGACCTCAAAGCCGTCTGGACAGCGCTTTCTGGCATCTGGAGTCAGATCAGCGAGCTACGCGACTTGGCCTGGGCGACTGTCCAACCGCGGAAGTTAAGGCAACAAATCGATGGGCTGCTCAGCAGCACCAAGGACATGCCGACGCGGATGCGGCAATATGCCGCTTTTGAATACGTGCAGGATGTATTGAGGGGTCTGCTCAAGTCGAATACCCTCATCGGGGAGCTGAAGAGCGAAGCCTTGAAAGACAGACACTGGAAGCAGCTATTCAAACTGTTGAAGACATCATCTCAACCAAGTTTGACCCTGTGAGTTGACCCTTTCTTCTTTCCGTTCATCTTAGTTAGACTCATGCCGTACGCAGCATGACCTTGGGTAACGTTTATGACTTGGACCTGAAGAAGAATGAAAGTAAAATCAAGGATGTCATCATCCAAGCTCAGGGAGAGGTTCGTTCTTGTTACCCTTCGAAATGACCTCGACTTACTGGCGACAGATGGCCCTAGAGGAGTACATTAAGCAAGTCAAGGAAACCTGGACGACCTATACTCTCGATCTTGTAAACTATCAGAACAAGTGTCGTTTGATCCGGTATGTAAAGGGTTGCATCTCCCTCGGAACCGGACTCCTGATGTTTTCTCAGTGGTTGGGACGACCTCTTTAACAAGTGCAGCGAGAATCTGAACTCTTTGGTAGCCATGAAGCTATCTCCTTATTACAAAGGTGAGATCGCCTTAACCATTTGTCTGGTTCCTGCGCTGAGAACTTTCGTCAGTGTTCGAGGAAGAGGTATGCCTACCCTGTTGAGTTTCAGGATCATCGTTGATGCGTTTTTAAGGCAAGCTCCTGGGAGGAGAAACTCAACCGGATACACGTCCTTTTCGGTCAATCCTCTTATCCCCTTTCGATTGAGAAACTTCGCTGACGTGACGATAGACATATGGATCGATGTTCAACGCCAATGGGTGTACCTGGAGGGCATTTTTTCCGGGAGCGCTGACATCAAACACCTCCTTCCTGTGGAGAGTGCGCGTTTCCAAAATATCAACACCGAATTCTTGGCTGTGATGAAGAAAGTGTACAAGTCGCCATTCGTCACGGACGTCATGAATATTCAAGGCATCCAGAAGAGTCTCGAGCGGCTTGCTGACCTGCTGAATAAGATACAGAAGGCTCTTGGAGAGTATCTGGAACGAGAGCGGGCTTCCTTCCCTCGCTTCTACTTCGTTGGTGACGAAGATTTGCTCGAGATTATCGGAAACAGCAAGGACATCGTACGGATTATGAAGCACCTCAAGAAGATGTTTGCGGGCATCGCAACCATCAAACTCGACGATGACATCACGCAAATCCAAGGAATGGCTTCACGTGAAGGCGAGGAGGTCACATTCAAAGATCCTATATTACTCAAAGACTACCCCAAGATCAACGACTGGTTAGCCAGGATCGAGTACTCCATGCGGTTGTCCCTGGCACAGCTGCTTTGCGATGCCGTCGATGAGTTGCAAACGTTCTACGGTACTGGAGCTACATTACCCGTGGATCAGTTCATCGCTTGGGTGGAGAAATTCCCCGCGCAGCTCGTCACGCTCGCTGTTCAGGTTGCCTGGACGGCTTCTATCGAGACTGTCTTTGAGGCATCTCAATCGCTCAACAAGCCTCTCGACACCATCAAGCAAAGCCTCGATCTACTTGCAGATATCGTGCTTACAGAGCTCAGCCCCGTCACCCGCAAGAAGTGTGAGCATCTTATCACCGAGCTCGTGCACCAGCGTGATGTGACACGCACGCTCGTCCAACAACGCGCAACCGATAACAAGAGTTTCGCATGGCTATATCAAATGCGTTTCTATCTCGATCGCACCACTGAAAACCCGCTTGATCGATTGGTCATTCGTGTAGCGGATGCCTCGTTCCCTTACGGATGGGAGTACCTCGGTGTTTCTGAACGCTTGGTCCAAACCCCGCTCACTGACCGATGCTATCTTACACTGACCCAAGCTCTTGACACGCAACTAGGTGGAGCACCCTTTGGCCCTGCTGGTACGGGCAAGACCGAATCCGTCAAGGCTCTTGGCCTGCAGCTCGGCAGATTCGTGCTCGTGTTCTGTTGTGATGAGACATTTGATTTCCAGGCTATGGGTCGCATCTTTGTGGGACTCTGCCAGGTCGGCGCATGGGGTTGCTTCGACGAATTCAATCGGCTGGAAGAGAGAATCCTCAGTGCCGTCAGTCAGCAAGTGCAGAGTATCCAACAAGGTTTGGCCGCGCTCGCGAAGAATCCAAATGCCGAAATCGAGCTAGTGGGCAAAAACCTGAAGATCAACAAGAATATCGGAATCTTCATTACCACTAATCCCAACTATGCCGGTCGTTCTCAGCTCCCACCGAACTTGACGAAATTATTCAGGCCGTAAGTGCCCAACGTCTCTTGCGAGTGTACCGATCCGATGATGTTCTAGTATGGCCATGACTCGTCCTGATCGTGAGCTCATTGCTCAAGTCATGCTGTTCTCCCAAGGATTCCGCACAGCGGAGTCTCTCGCGTCCAAGATTGTTCCTTTCTTCAACCTTTGTGACGAGCAGCTTTCCCCCCAACCGCATTATGACTTCGGTCTCCGTGCGTTGAAAGCGGTCCTTTCAAGTGCTGGTATCCTCAAGCGCGAGCGCCTTCAAGAAGCACGTTCTAGTGGCGATAACCCCGACCTTGCCGGACTTTCGGATGTCGTTTCCGAGCAGGTGATTCTTATCCAGAGCGTTACCGAGACAATTGTGCCCAAGCTGGTCGCAGACGATGTGCCTCTGCTCACAAGGTTTGTCCTCTGAATCTTAAACTACGTGTTTTCAAATAACCCGTTTCACAGCCTCCTTGCTGACGTCTTCCCTGGCACTGAGTACATACCTGTGGACCTCGGCGCCTTGCGTAGCCACATCGGCAAGATTTGTGAAGAGAGGCGTCTAGTCCAAGGGGAGCGTTGGGTGAACAAGATCTTGCAGCTTTATCAAATTCAGAAGATCCAGCATGGCCTTATGATGGTGGGACCTTCTGGAAGCGGCAAGACAAATGCCTGGCAGGTTTTGCTCACCGCGCTTGAACGACTGGATGGTATCGAAGGCGTCGCGTACGTGATCGATCCGAAGGCTATGCATAAGGACGCATTATATGGGACACTCGACCCGACGACACGTGAATGGAACGATGGCCTCTTCACCCACATTTTGCGTAAGATAGTCGACGATGTCCGCGGTGAGAGTGGGAAGAGACATTGGATCATCTTTGATGGCGACGTCGACCCTGAATGGGTTGAGAACCTCAATAGGTCTGTACTTCATACTTCACTCAATCGCTTAACATCCCTATTCACATAACTTAAACAGCGTGCTCGACGACAACAAATTGCTCACACTACCGAATGGCGAACGCCTTAATCTTCCACCCAATGTCCGTATTATGTTCGAGGTTGAACATCTTCGTTATGCCACACTCGCAACCGTCAGTCGTTGTGGCATGATTTGGTTCAGCGAAGACGTCGTTGAACCCCCCATGATCTATCGCCAATACCTTGACTCCCTGGCAGCGGTGCCCCTAGATGCAGAAGATGACGAAACTTCCGGCCTCCCAGGTCGGCGCGTGGAAGACGGCGCCGACGGATCTAGTATCAACTTGGTCACCCAGAAGCAGATTGCCGCTATCTTGGAGCCATACTTCTCAAGTGGAGAACTGGTTGAGGCTGCCCTTGAATTCGCATCAGGCATAGAGCATATCATGGACTTCACTAACACACGTGCGCTCACTACCCTATTTTCCCTCGTCAACAAGACTGTTCGGAATGTTCTCGAGTACAACTCGCAGCACTCAGATTTTCCCCTCAGCGTGGAGCAGGTAGAACAATATGTCACGAAGCGTTTGCTAATCAGCATCATCTGGGCCTTTTCCGGAGATACAAAGCTCGACTTGCGCGCGGAACTTGGGCACTTCCTCAGCCAAAGGACGGGAGTTGATCTTCCCCCCATGCTAGCCGGTGCCTCTTTGATTGACTTCGACGTTCAAGTTGCAAGTGGTGAATGGGCCGCATGGGCCGCCAAGGTCCCACAGATCGAGATTGAGCCACATACAGTAACTGCGTCCGACGTTGTCGTCCCCACCATGGATACCGTACGCCATGAAGAGGTCCTTTACTCTTGGCTTTCTGAACATAAACCCCTCATGCTTTGTGGACCACCGGGTTCGGGCAAGACGATGACGCTGTTTAGTGCCCTCAGAAAACTTCCCGACATGGAGGTGGTTGGTCTCAATTTCTCGAGCGCGACAACCCCGGAATTGATATTGAAGACCTTTGAGCAATATTGCGAATACAGAAAGACTCCCAACGGCGTCCTACTTGCCCCTATCCAGCTGGGCCGCTGGCTCGTGGTGTTCTGCGACGAGATCAACCTTCCCGCTACCGATAAATACGGGACTCAGAGGGTCATATCCTTCATCCGTCAGCTCGTCGAATCTGGTGGCTTCTGGCGAACCACCGATATGTCCTGGGTTAAATTGGAGCGAATCCAGTTCGTGGGCGCGTGCAATCCTCCCACAGATCCCGGTCGTGTCCCCCTTAGCCACCGTTTCTTGCGCCATGCCCCACTTATCATGGTTGACTATCCGGGAGAGGTTTCGTTGAAGCAGATTTATGGCACGTACACGCGTGCTGTGCTGAAGGTCGTTCCCAATCTCCGTGCATACACCGAACCCCTCACCGACGCCATGGTGGACTTCTACTTGGCTTCGCAACGGCGTTTCACAACGGACATCCAAGCTCATTACGTATACAGTCCTCGTGAACTTACTCGATGGGTACGCGGAATCTACGAAGCAATTCGGCCGTTGGAGGTTTTGACCGTGGAAGGACTCGTTCGGGTCTGGGCACATGAGGCCCTCCGACTCTTTCAAGACAGATTGGTTGCAGAAGAAGAACGGCATTGGACAGACGAGAATATTGACGCAACTGCTATGACCCACTTTCCCACCATCAATAAAGACGAAGCCCTTACACGACCGATCTTATTCTCCAACTGGACCTCGAAGAACTATATTCCTGTGGATCGTGAGGTTCTTCGCGAATATACAAAGCAGCGTCTCCGGGTGTTCTACGAAGAGGAACTTGATGTTCCTCTCGTCCTTTTCAACGACGTTCTTGACCACGTTCTCCGTATTGACCGTGTGTTCCGTCAAATCCAAGGCCATCTCTTATTAATTGGCGTTAGCGGAAGCGGGAAGGTATGGCTTTCGAATCACAATACAGATCGCCACTGACCGTCATATCTAGACTACATTATCTCGTTTCGTCGCGTGGATGAACGGTCTCAGTATCTTCCAAATCAAAGTTTCTAACAAGTATACCGGCGATGATTTCGATGAAGACTTGCGTACTGTACTTCGCCGAGCAGGTACCAAAGGAGAGAAGATATGCTTTATCATGGACGAGTCGAATGTCCTTGATTCCGGATTCTTGGAACGCATGAATACCTTACTCGCCAACGCAGAAGTACCCGGCCTGTTTGAGGGCGACGAGCACGCTGCTCTTATGACAGCTTGCAAAGAGGGGTCGCAGCGGGACGGCTTGATGCTGGATTCACACGAGGAGCTTTACCGCTGGTTCACCCAGCAAGTGGCAAAAAACCTCCACGTAGTTTTCACAATGAACCCTCCGGAGAACGGCCTGGCCTCCCGCGCTGCTACTTCCCCAGCTCTTTTCAACCGTTGCGTCCTTGACTGGTTCGGGGATTGGTCAGATCAAGCCTTCTACCAAGTCGGCATGGAATTTACTCATACCCTCGATCTCGACTTATCGTCATATTCCCCACCTACCCACTTCCCCATCGCGTATCGCGAGCTTTCCATGCCACCCATCCATCGCACGGCTGTCGTCAATGCCCTGGTCTACGTTCATATGTCATTGTCCCAAATCAATCAACGTCTCAGTCGCAGGCAAGGTCGCTACAACTATGTCACGCCTCGTCATTACCTGGATTTGTAAGTTGCCATTCTGCTACACCATTCCTCCTATGCTGACGCGATGGTAGCATCAATCATTATGTTCTTCTTTATAATGAAAAGAGGGATGAGCTAGAGGAACAACAACGTCACCTCCATGTTGGATTGGATAAGCTCCGCGATACTGTCACACAAGTCGAGCAGCTGAGAAAGAGCCTCGCTGTTAAGCGTGCTCAACTCGAAGCCAAGGACAAGGAAGCTAACGAAAAGTTACGACAAATGGTTTCCGATCAGCAGGAGGCCGAGCAGAAGAAAGCGGCTTCCATCGAGATCCAGGCTGCTCTTGTTGAACAGGACAAGAATATCGAACAACGTCGCGCTGTGGTAATGGCAGACCTCGCTGACGCTGAGCCCGCCGTGCTGGATGCTCAAGCCGCTGTCAGTAGTATCAAGAGGCAGCACCTCCAAGAAGTTCGAACTATGGCCAACCCACCGGATGCCGTCAAATCGACAATGGAGTCCGTGTGTACTGTCTTGGGACATAAGATTGACAGCTGGCGCACCGTTCAAGGCATCATCCGTCGTGATGACTTCATCCAACGAATCGTGAACTTCGACACGACAACTCAGATGACAAAGGCTCTCCGGGACCAGATGAAGAGGGATTACTTGAGCCGCTCCACTTACAACTTTGAGACTGTCCAGCGGGCGTCCAAAGCTTGTGGGCCCCTTGTGAAATGGGTACTGGCTCAAGTCCGCTTCTCTGAAATTCTTGACAAAGTCGAACCATTACGATATGAAGTCCATTCCCTCGAACAGCAGGCCGAACAGACTAAGGAACAAGCGGCCACAATTATCACCATGATCTCCGAACTCGAGGCTAGTATCAAAAGGTACAAAGAAGAGTACGCGGTTCTCATTAGCCAAACTCAAGCCATTAAGTCCGAGATGGAGCGCGTACAAGGCAAGGTCGACCGTAGTATGAAGCTTCTAGAGAGCTTGTCGTCCGAGAGGGCACGTTGGGAAGCCGGGAGCCGAACTTTCGATGTGGAGATGAGTACTATTGTTGGCGACGTCCTGCTGTCCGCTGCGTTCTTGGCGTATAGTGGTTTCTTTGACCAACACTATCGCGAAGTCATGTGGCAGGAATGGATCAGCCATCTCAATGAAGCCAATATCAAGTTCAAACCCGAACTCTCCTTCACAGAGTACTTGTCCACAGCCGACGACCGTCTCAGCTGGCAATCGAAAGGTCTCCCGTCTGACAATCTCTTCACGGAGAATGCTATTATGCTCAAGCGTTTCAGTCGCTATCCTCTTATCATCGATCCCACAGGACAGGCAACTGCATTCCTATTGAACGAGCACAGAGATCGCAAGATCACCGTCACAAGCTTCTTGGACGAGGCTTTCCTGAAAGTCTTAGAGAGCGCACTTCGCTTTGGGAACCCACTTCTCATTCAAGACGTAGAACACCTCGACCCTATCCTCAACGCAGTGCTCAATAAGGAGATACGCAGAACTGGTGGCCGTGTGTTGATCCGCTTGGGAAGTCAAGACATCGACTTTTCACCATCCTTTACGATGTTCTTGTCGACCCGCGACCCCTCTGTCGACTTCTCCCCTGATATCTGTAGTCGTGTCACGTTTGTCAACTTCACGATGACGAGGAGCAGTCTGCAAAGTCAATCGCTTGACCAAGTCCTGAAGGTGGAACGACCAGACACGGAGCAAAAGAGGACGGATCTCATGAAAGTGCAGGGTGAATTCCGGGTACGGTTGCGTACACTTGAGAAACTACTGTTGCAAGCTCTCAACGAGTCGACCGGCAACATCCTCGACGATGACAAGGTCATTGATACGTTGGAAACCCTGAAACGGGAGGCCGCGGACATCACACGCAAGGTGGAAGAAACCGACGTCGTAATGAAGGAAGTGGAGCAGGTGACCGCAGACTATCTCCCGATCGCCCAGGCTTGCAGTTCGGTATTCTTTATCCTGGAGCAACTCAATCTTGTCCACCACTTCTATCAATTCTCCCTGCGCTTCTTCCTGGATATCTTCGACTACGTCCTTCATCATAACCCCAACCTACGAGGCGTCTCAGAACACGGAGCAAGGCGGGACATCCTTCTCAAAGACTTGTTCTTGATCAGTTATCGACGAACATCGCGCGCGCTTTTCCATAAAGATCATGTCATGCTTGCGGTCCTTCTTGCACAAGTCAAGCTCCGCGGGCTGGAGGATATCAACGACGAGTTAGAGTTCTTGTTGGAGACTGGTGATGGATCAGCTGCCGCCTCCATTTCAACAAACCGAGCGATCGAGTGTTTGACTGCTGAACAGCAACAGCGTCTCGATACCTATGCCAAGCATTCGTTGTTCAAACCAGTGGAATCACACATTATCGAACGCCAGGACGACTGGGTTCCGTTCTTAAGCGCTAGCAACCCGGAATCTGCTGTACCAACACCTTGGGACCCAAGTACCCGTAAGTCTTTTTTACCATTTACTTCCAAATCATTGACTGTTTCTGCCCAGCCGCCGTGGAGGCGATTAGATCATTGCTCATCATCAAATGTTTACGACCTGATCGCCTTTTGCAAGCTACGGCCATATTCGTCCGGACTGTCTTCGGAGTTGACTTGTCTGTCGAAGCCTCCTTCGATCTTGGCACCATGGTTGCCGATGAGGTAAAAGCGCAGACTCCGTTGGCCCTCGTGTCCGTCTCTGGATACGATGCCAGTTATCGCGTTGAGGGTTTGATCCAAAGTACACAGTCACGCTGTACACAAGTGGCTATGGGTTCACAAGAAGGATTCGGGCTCGCAGACCAGGCAATAGGCGTGGCGTCTCGTCAGGGAACGTGGGTGCTTCTGAAGAACGTGCATTTGGCTCCGTCGTGGCTCGGCCAGCTGGAGAAAAAACTGCAGACCCTAAATGCACACCGGAACTTCCGTCTTTTCTTAACTATGGAGGCAAACCCATCGATCCCTGTGAACATCTTACGGCAGTCGCGCATTATCATGAACGAACCCGCTCCGGGTGTCAAGGCGAACCTCCTCGATTCTCTTCGCAATATCCCACCCGCCCGCCTTTCTCAGGGACCTGCCGAAAAGGTCCGCTTATACTTCCTCTTGGCATGGTTCCACGCGGTCGTCCAGGAGCGCCTACGATACGTGCCGCTCGGGTGGAGTAAGGCTTATGATTTCAACGACTCGGACATGGCGTCCGCCTTCACGACAATCGACACCTGGTTATATTCCGTTTCCAAAGGGCGCGCCAATGTCGATCCTGCACAGATACCTTGGGATGCTATCCGAACGTTGATCAAGCAGTCTGTATACGGTGGACGGATCGACAGTGACTTTGACCAGAGGATTCTTGATGCATTTGTCGATGGTCTCTTCAGACCCGCTGCCTATAACGTCGACTTCGACTTGGTCCCTAACACCTCGGGCGCCCACTTGCTGACCGCTCCGGACGGCACGAAGCTGGACAACTTCCTTTCATGGGTCAAAGGGCTACCAGACAGGGAGCCACCTTCCTGGCTGAGTCTCCCTCCCACTGCTGAGCGAGTTATTGCCGTTGCCCAAGGTAATCGACTACTTGGATTATACAACAAGAGCTCACGTGTAGTTAGGGAACGAGTTACTCGCGAAACTAAGGAAGATGCGAATGCTGGCCGATGATGACGATGACAACGTTGCCACAACAGGTCCCTCCAAAGGGTCAGGCTCTCAACAGCCAGCGTGGATGCGCGTCCTGTATGAACGATGCAGGGACTGGCTTGGCCAACTACCTGCGGTGCGAAATTTTTAAGGTTACCTTGGTTCAACTCTAATGAGATGATTCCAGGCTTTCCGCATACTGCAGAAGCAAGCTGCTGACAACCAGGACCCGCTTTGTCGCCTTTATACGCGTGAAGGCCTCACCGGTCAAAAATTGCTGAGCTCCGTTCGGAAAGACCTCGGCGACATCATACAAGTCTGTGAAGGACGACTCAAACAGACCAACCACCTCCGCATGCTGATGAGCTCTCTGACCAAAGGTGAGAAAAATAGTAGAGACCATAACGAGGACCTTTCTGACAGTAGTTTTTAGGTACAATCCCAGATCATTGGCGGCGCTACAAGGTCAAGAAAACAATGTCTGTTTCGGAATGGATTCCCGATTTCGCTCGTCGACTGGCACAACTCGATGGCCTTACTGAAGTGGATAATCTTGCCAATGTCGAGGTCTGGCTTGGAGGATTGTTCTTCCCCGAGGCCTATATCACAGCAACGCGCCAGGCTGTTGCGCATCGCAAGAAGTGGAGTTTGGAAACGTTGCATCTCCGTCTCGACATCGAGCGGGTGAACGATCCTAATGCTTTCATCATAGATGGTATGCAATCGCCCTAAGTCAGTTGTAAAAAAACTCTAAAACTTTTCATAGGCCTAGTCCTAGAGGGTGCTTCCTGGGTTGACGATCAACTTGTTCTCAGCCAAGGAGAGTCTGTCCGGCTGAATCCATCCCAGGTTAGGTGGGTTCAAATGGACGATGTGGATTCCAACGCGAACTTTGCCAACCTGCCTGTGTATCTCAATTCCGATCGGAGCGATGTTTTATTCACTGTGGATTTGCCTTTCGACAACGGTGCTGGTAGTTTGGTTTCCACTCGTGCTGTCTGCCTCACGGCTAGTAGCTGAGCTTGACCGTGGAATCTTAGAAATAGATCATCATTATCATAGTTCTCAACCTGTCTCGTCGCATCATGTACAATACCATCAGATCTTTCGGATATACCTAGTGTTTCATAGGTGGAGTAATCACATATTTTTCTACGGACATGACACTCGGACATGGTACGCTGATTACAGTGGATACTTTGCGCACAAGAGTTCGCCTCATTGGCGATCCACAGACCCGGATACTGGGCTGTACAAATTGGTTGTGGTCTTGGGATAGGATAATTGATACATGGAATAAAGGTCACAACTCGACTACACTACTTCCTTCCGTGACGATATCTAATACCAACCAATCTACTTCTATACCCTTTTCATTGAATATTTTCCGCGCGTCCTGCGCGATAGCCTTAAAGTTGGTCAACGCCAGTGCGAGAATAGTGGGACCGGCGCCTGAAAGACAGATGCCTAATAGCCCTGGGTGTGTCTCGGGTGTTATGGAGGATGTCACCTCCGGTAAACCCGGAATCTGGGGCGATTGTTCAATCGACGAGTACTACAGAGACCTGGTCGAGCACCTACCAGGTTGCGCCTGTATGGCTGGTGGACACGGTCCTTCATGGCCTCATATATAAGGTCGGGGTCTGGAGGCGATCTCGAGAGGGCCGTCGTCAGGACAGCAAGGCGTTGCATATTGAAAACCTGTCGAGGTATAGCGAATGTTTATGAGGGTTTAAACACTGGATCTGTCATGTGAGTGCGTACCAGGTCTTTTCTGGAGTAAGACTGCGGGAGAACCTCCCGTGCCGTCGCTGTGCTGAGCTCAAAGCGCGGTATTATCGCTACCGCACGTATCTCCTTTGCCCACCCAAAGCGCACGTAATGGCCGATCCCCGTTGGCGGTTGGGGAGGATCGCGGCCCCAGTCAGGGCCAGCATCTGGAGGATACTCTGGGAGAACCTCGCTCAGGGGGACGCTCGCGGCCTGGGTTGCGCTGGGGTCGAGCTCTCGTAGGTAGGAGCCCACGAAGCCGCCGACGAGCGCCGCAGTGACGTTGTCCGGATGGCGCTCGACCATGAGAGCAAAGTCGAGCATGCGCTCGCGAGAAAGACCGAGTCTGCCAAGCGCATCGCCCAGCAGGACGCCCGCGATGACCGCGGCGCCGGACGAGCCGAGGCCGCGACCGAACGGGATCTCGTTGTGGGCGTGGATGGTCAGGCCCGGCGGGAAAGCTTGGACACCGCTGCAGCGCAATACGTAGAGCGCCACGCGCGTCGTGAGATTTTTGTAAGCATCGAGCGGCACTTCGTCTGCGCCTTCGCCTGTGTACGAGATCGACGGCCCGTCTGCTCCTCCGGACGCACTCGGTGGGTCGGGTACCGTCACGGTGAGAGTGAGGGAGAGAGAAAGGGAGAGGCCGACGACGTCAAAACCCG
>QFFA01007267.1:0-13477 GCA_003316565.1 Russula foetens | reverse complement strand
CCTCCCGCGCTCGTAGAAAAAGGACTCCAGCGCCCTCCCGGCCTCGGCCCAAGGACACCCACGAGAGAAGAAGGAAGCGAAGCGTCACGCCCACGCGCACTCCCGTCTCTTCGAGATATGACGACCGCGCCGCCGTCGTCCCTTACTCTCATGGTCTTCGCAGTCCCAGCAGCAAGTCCGGCATCTCTTATAGTGATATTGATCGATGGAGAGCCACTACGATTGGCGGCAGCGACTTCACCTACAGCAGTACATCGTCCATCTCACAGTCTTCCGTCACAACTTCATCCGTTTTTTCTTCCTCCCGCACCCGTTCCTCCCGCATCGACGCCTCTAGTCGGCGTTCCGCCGCATCCGCGTCTAGGCAACTACAACCCCCCTCCGTGACTTCACAGCACCCCCATCCCGGAATTCGCCACGATCCTCTGCGTATATGCGAGCACTGTCGTACGACCTTTATCTATTCCCCTTTCCTCTGTCTCGATGGGCTAATCCTGTTTCTCGTATAACAGATCGGCCACCACATCAGATTCACGGCCGCACGGATGTGCTCCCAGCCCTCCGACTCGAACCTCACTCCGCCTTCCTTTCTGCCTATCGCCTTTCTCGCCTCTGCTGTCCCGAAGCCTTGGAGAGATCGACCACCCTAGATCCGGAAGACCCTTTCACAATTCCCTCGGCACTAACCGGGCGCCCGACTATCCCACCTCATCTACTCCCGGAGCTTCCGCCCGATGAACGGCGCGCAAGACGTCTTGCCTTGTTGCTCGACTCGGACGATCCAGAGATACGAGACTGGGCACAGGCAGAGTACCTCAAGCTAGGACGCTCAGCGCGGAGCCTTGTGCGCGAGGGCGTGTTCGAGGTCAAAATCACGTTGGATGGCGCCGACGAGCCCTCGACGGAGGACTGGAGTGCCAACGAACGCGAGGAGGACCTAGAAAAGCTGAGAGAACGTCTTGAGCGGGAGAAGGACAGGCGAGAGGAACACGAGGAGGTCGAGCGGGAGATGGTGTGGGCCCGGGAGATGTTCGGCAAATGGCTCATCGATGGGCGCGTCGATGCTGTGTTTCGGCTCGCAGCAGGTGTCCTGAACGAGCTCTTGAAGGAGCTTGCGCGGGACGAGGGCGAGGAGTGGGTGATGGATGATGTAGTGGAACCTGAAGCTGAAGAGCAACCAGTCAAGTCGTCCACGGTTGTTCCAAGATCAGGCGATCCTTCGTCCAAGTCTACCCTGGCTACCTCCAAAACGCTAGGACCTGACCAAGCCGAGCCGATGCGACCATCTCCAGCAGCTTCTGTCGCTTCATCTAAGCGCAGGGCCAAACAACGTTCGGAACCGGCAAAAGAAGCGGAAAGGGAGCCAGAACCTGAGTTGGAGAAAGAGCCAGAGCCGGAGCCAGAGTCAAAGCAGCCTACTCCTGAAGCAGATACTGAAACCAAACCCGACAAGCCAGTGATGGTCGAGAGTCCCCGCGCGCTGTCTCATGCTGAACCCAGTCCGGAGCAATCACCCTTACCTGTCCCTGTACCCCTCCCTGTTCTTCATCCTTCGATATTCTCGGAGGAAGGTCTACTCACCTACGCCATAAACGCCATCCGCCCTGACCCACCCCCAGAAGAACCGAACCCTCCGGTCGAACCGCCTCGGCCTGAATCGCAGCTCAGCAGTAGCAATCAGACTGTGACACCCCAGGCCACTGTTCAACACGACACGTATGCCGACTTTTACTCGAAAGATCCCAGGCGGCGCAGGACGCCATTGCTGCACGTCAAGCCGCTCCCAAACAACCAGCCGTTGCCACCAAAGCCCGAAAAGGGATATGACTCTTACGCTGACTTCTATGCGAACGATTCGCGTCTGATGAAACACGTCGATGATCGACCCTTGCCAGCTTTGGTCAAGAAAGAAGCGGCAAAGAGAGCTGCCGAACGTGACCGAGCTTCTCGTCCTCAATCATCTTCCAAGCCATCAAAGCCCGACGACAAAACTTCTCGTCCTCAGTCATCTGCAAAGCCATCAAAGCTCGCCATCCCTTCCAAAGCATCGGCAGACCCACCGCGTCTGGCAGAGACCAAACACCAGCGCCGATCGTCTTCCCGGCGTCGACAACGCCACAAATCTCCGTGTTCCTTCGAAGACTTTGCCGTTGCATCCAACATGTCTGGTGACTCTGGCAGGCTTACCACGCCCGCCCCATCGGTCGCCCGATCACGCTCGCGATCACGTTCTCGCGAGCACCATCGCAGCAGCCATCGCAAGTCAGGCCACAAATCACGTCGGCACTCACCGGGTTTAACATCACCTACGCCATCCCACGCGTCCAGGCGACGCCGGGATTCCCGCGCGCGACGCGAGGAGGCGCCGCTTCCTGTTCCCTCGCCGGCGCCTAAGCTTACCCCAGGACCAGCGCCTAAACGCTCCTGGGGACCTTTCCGTATATCAGGCGGTGCGGCGTCACCCGCCTCGTCCAACGCAACCAACTCGCGTGCGTCGTCACCCGAGCCAGTGCCCGTCATGCCTCGTGGCTCTCCATACAACGCAACGATGACATTGGCTTCCGACGCAGGAGACGGCCGTGAGCGCGACGGCGGCGGCGAAGGCGGTGCGGCTGCTGCAGCCGCGGAGGCCGTGGTACCTCCTGCGCCGCCATTGCCGCCGGTGCAATTCTGGTTGCCAGGGTTCCCGGCGTATAAAATGAGCGTAGCGGGTCACTCCTCGGGAGAGGACCATGACAGGCGGCATAGGCGACGGCATCGCGATCGGACTTCGTCCGCGTCAACTGCCACGATGAGCTCGTCGGCTTCGTCGCATTTACTACCCCCGCCACCGCCCGTTGTCACCCCGCCGCCTGTCTTCCTTGCGCTTGGTGCGCGCCGCGCGTGCGTGCCGTATACACCTGCGTTTCAAGGCATCGACCTGCGGGTCGTGCGGCCCCTCAGCGCGCGCGAGAAACTTGCCATGCGCGATGCCGTTGGTGTGCTCGTTCGTCTCGGTGCGAGGGTTATCGGCGCCGAGGCAGGCGGACTCGGTGTGAGAGGGGAGATGTGGAGTTTGAGCTATGTAGGCTTTTGAACGCTTATGTATATCCCGTCTGTGGGTTCGGCGCTTTGCTAATGCATAACAACATACTATTGTGATGTTTCGGTGGGGATGGGGATTGACCACATACCGTCGTCGTTTGTGCCATGTACTACTGTATTATGAGATTGCGCGGCGCTGCATCTGAAACTTACATATCTCCAAAGTGTATACTGTATCCATACAATGCTCTCGATGCACTGGATGGGGGTCCCCCCATGAATAATAATTTGCGTATCTGTCCATCGAAACATCGTCAGAGCCATTCCACGACCTCGGACCTCGAATCAACACTTCTTATAATGAAGTATGGGCAATAACATTTTCGATCCGACAGCCTGCAATCAGGCTGCAAATAACGATCGAGAGGTAGCTGGCAACAATTTTGAGCGACGGGGTTTATTCATACAAAAGATATCTGAAATCTGAAGACACAAACAGCCGATCGATAATGAATCATCGGCAAAGATGGAAGTAACACACCGACTGCAAAATCGCGAACGTCGAACGATCAACCGCCAGCGCGGGCGCGAGTTCGAAAGCGCCTCCGGACAGGTTCGACGATGGCCGTCCGGAACCAATTCCTTCGCGCAGGGGCCGGGAGTAACGCCGTGACCGGAGGATTATGCTCGCCGGCATCCGGTGTCGGTGTCGGTGTCGGTATCGACGGGGACGACGCCGTCGTAGAAATCACCACTGGGGAGACCGACAGGGATACTACGGGGTGACCGGCGACTCGACGAGCATCGACGAAGGTCGCGAACGCCTTGTCCAAGTGCCGAAATTCGACCTGAGCCTCCAGTTCTTGCAGCTCCGGTAGTAGGCCCAGCACCAAACCGGCGTCCTCCGCTTCCGCTTCCAGAGCGTTTGAAAGTTCCCACGCGAGGGGATGGCCGACACGAAGTTTCTTGACGCCGTTGAACGGCCAAAGAAGCCCGTGCCACACCATGGCGTCAATCGCATCTTGCCCGATTGGTGGCAAACTCTCGTCGCCAAACTTGAGGGTAAGCTCTTCTGCAACAGAGAGAACCGGCACCAGCGCGCCACAGATTTGCATTGCGGAGTCTAGTTGCCAGTCGAACGGCTTGCAGCTGATGTGGAGGCTGAAGGGACCTTCGCCGAATCCGTCGCGCGAACCCACGACGAATGAGACACCCTCCCGGCTGAAAATGACATTTACGACCGGATGTCTCAACGTTTCGGTGGTCCTAGTCAAGTGCGACAAGTGCGGGAGAGTAAAATTGAGCTGGTTGAACAAAGTGATTTTGAATCGCTCGAGACGTGGGGAGTCGATCCGAGCAATAAGGCCTTCCAAGTACGCGCTTGTTCCTCGGAATGATAGCCACCTGAGGGCAGGAAGCGTCCTGAGTGTAATTGGCGCACGCAATACCTCTCCTTCACTGCCAGGGCGGGGCAAGGGAGTGGAAAAACCGATCGAGAGGCCTTCGAGCTGGGGAAGGTGCTGTAGTTGGGTTACCAAATCCTCCGGAGTAAAATAGCCGGGAGATTGGATGTCGGTGAGACTAAGAGTGACGAGGAGAAAAGTGGAAGCGAGCAATGGCAGTCCTGCGGGAAGAGAAATACCGCGTAATGAGAGGTGGCGCAAGTTTGGGGTGAGGAATGTCCCAGGGAGCGTTACGCTTGTGCCTGCGTTTGACTTCGTTGTGGATAACAGAGATAGGGTTTCCAGTCTGGGGAAAGATTCATCCATGGACACGGCAAATCTGTCCAGGGACGAGGAAGGAGCTCGTAGGGTAATGTGGAGGATGCGATCACTATGTTGGATTGCGTGAAGTATGCTATGACCATCATCGAGATTCCCACAGTAATCGATGACGAGTGGCAAGGGTGGTAAATGGGACAGCATGTCTAATGAAGGCGTGCCATTCGTGAAATGGATGTGCAAATCCAGGTGGAAGAATGATTCGTATATGAGGTACCGCCATTCTCGACAAACGTGGGAGAGCTTGCACCACTTGAATTGGGCATTCCAATTTTCTTCGTCATCGAGCCGATAGAAGTCAAATATCCTAAGGAGTACGTCATGGTTGAGCATATTGACACTCGTATATAGCACGCTGTATTCTGGTCGGAAAGAAGTGGGAGGTTGAATCTGTTCTGGAATCAGCGCGATAATCCGATACACGCAAACAAGCCTCGTCGCAACGTACCGATTCCCGAGTCGACAATAGAGGTGATTGTTCGGAAACAATGCGGAAGTTGTAATCACGAGCGCTCAAACGCCCGCGAATGAAGTCTCTCCAGTCCTCACATCTCTGATCCATGGTCGTAGTGATAGACGGTAAGCGAGCATAATGGACCTGTGCACTTGGGTCAGGGAACACAATGGGTCCCTCACAATCCCACAAAACCGGCATGCCTCGGATACGCTGTTCGACAACTGACTCCCCCTCAAGAGCTCCATGAATATCTGGAGACATGTTAAAGGCCCAATACATGAGGAAATAAATATTGGACAAACCTTTGAAGACCATAATGTTCTTCAATAAGAAGACGTTACCAAAAATCCGTGATTCTTGTTCTGCTTCAAGAAATATACGGCTCGGTTGATCGAAGAGTACGTAAAGAGTCACATCTGGTTTCAACTGTGAGTTCTTAGCTGGGAATGCTTTGAAATCGCCCCTGTATGCGTCCACTGATGCAGGCAGATTAACATAGAAGTGCGGATTTTGCTGAAGACCAATATTTCCATTGTCCTTATAATGGCCAAACTTCCAGAAAGATTCCTCAAGCCCGATGGAAGGACTGACAATCCCTTGTTTTAGAAGAGACCGTCAAAGGTGATCACTGGATTCAATGGTCGATGCTCACCTTGTATGACGATGGGCTCTGAGTCGGGAAGGGTCTTGAACACAACGAAGTTGACGACTATGAGATCTGACTATTCGACCGCCTTTCTGTAAGTATCCCCATGAAGCAGAGGAACAAGCACGTCTTACACTTACAGGTAATCTACCAAGCCACGGGTTGTAAAACCCTTGACTTGACCCTTTCCATCTCGTTGTTGCAGCGGCGATATTCCAACTATTGACGACAGGGTCAGCAATGCAGTATCTGGCATTAACAAAATATTTAGTAAACCTGCGATGAAATCCGTATTCATATGCACGTAGCATATCAACCGCAAGTTCAAAGAAATTCCTCGTGATGTCGTCCACGTTATCACCCAAGTTGGCTACGGAGTGCTGCACGATCTCACAAATGTCGAGTATCCTGTGAAAGTACGTCAGAAAAAGTTCTGATACTGACATGATCTGGGGTAAATGTAATCACCTCTTCAATTCAGTACCTTCCAGCTGGCGTTTACTGGCAATCCGGGAGAAGAACCAGCAAACTCTGATTAGTGCTTCTACCTGCTTTCGGTACTCTTTTCCAGAGTTCTTGATATATCCAGCAACTGAAGGTAAACCATAAGTTTGTTCGACTGGTGTGATTAGGGTAGTCATTGGACCAGACAACCATGAGGCAAGGCGAAACAGAATAGGGCATTAGAACGGATGTATGTTCTCCCGAGTCGCGTGGTTGACCGCGGCCTTGTGACGATGTGAACTCAAACAGAGGGTCACTAATTCGGGTTTTGCACCGGTAACTTAAGACCCTGTAATTTACTCCAAATAGCGGTTTCGGATTTTGCCGAAAAAAACCCGTAAACCGTGACAGATGTAATGAATCTAGGCTTCGTCGGGACTCGTGTATGTGCTATCCTACCACATCTCGTACTGTACTTGCGCCAAAGCGTGGCGACGCAAGTCACTCGCAAGTGGCGTCTCCCGAGCTAGTGCCCGCCACGCCCCGTAGTCTCTCTCCGAGACACAACGACGACAATGTCGTCCGACGCGAGGGGGGGATGGCCACGACTGGATGGCCACGAAAGTAGGGCGTCCCGTAGTCACCGAGGAAGCCGTGGTACAGTACCTGCGCCGCCACTGGCGTCGGCGGTATTCCGGTTTGCCCGGTTTCCCGGTTTATATGGCGGGCCATGGCGGGCCACTCGAAAGATGATGGACGGCATAAGCGACGGCATCGTGGATCAAGCATTAATATTGTCTACATCGTCTGCGATGGTCACGCATATGGTTGGCTTTCTTCACATTTGCTCTCGGCGCCGCCTGCGTTCCTTGCGCTCGGTGCGTTGGCGCACGTGTGTGCTGAACACCCCTGCGTTTCAGGGCCTCGCTCGATCTGTGCGTCGTACGACTGCTCAGCAGAGCCTCGCTATGCGCGAGTCCGTTGGCATCCTCATCCATCTTGGACGGATCGAGGGCTATCGTTGCCGAGGTGGGTGTGAGAGGAAAGCTGTGGAGTTTGAGCTAACGCAGGCTTATGGGCGCTTTAGGTATCTCGTAGCGGTTTGGCGAGATTGCTGATGGCCATACTGAAGTTTCGGAATATTATCACCCACCATCGGCCGTTTCTCGTGTACTTTGGCATTATGAGACGGCACTACGCTGCGTTTTAACTTTCATATCCCCAAAGTGTACCTGTATCTATACAATTTTCTCAACGTGCTGGATGGGCAGCATGCTTCGCTTTTCGTCTTGGAGCTACTTGTCTGACACTGGGCTCAATCTTATCGCCGAGTCAACTTGCTCCGAGCCCTCCGAGTCTCTGTCTCTGTCACGGTAATAATCTACGAAGCTATCTTTGAAAACCTGCGTTGGATCGCTAACGCTCTCCGACTCCGACCTCAAAGTCTCAAACTATAGTGGAATATCGCCAGAGAGTAAACTTGGATCCCACAAATCCCCGTATGCTACAAATAAGTAACTAATAGCTGTGCAAGACAACTTTTTCCGATACAAAAGATATCCGAAGTCACAACTAGCTGACTACTGTAGTATGAATCAACATGATACAACGTCAACGATTGTAGAAAAGACCAACTACAGAATCACAACGTCGAAGGATCAGCTCCAAAGCGTGGCCTGGAGCGGAGGCGCCTCCGGACAGGTTCAACAACAGCCCTCTGAAACCAATTCTTTTGTACAGGGGCGGGGATTAACGCCGGGGGCTCATCCTCGTCTGGTGTTGACTGGGATGGGACCAGAGGCTCGTCCTCAGCTGGGGCTGGCACCGTCGCAACTGACGAGACCGACAAGTGTACATGCCGACCGGCGAGTTGGCGAGCTTCGATGAATGTTTCAAATGCCTTCTTCACGTGCCCGAGTTCGACCTGAGCCTCCAGTTCTTCCAGTTCTGGTAGTAACCCCAGGATTAACCCCGCATCGTCCGATTCCAGAGCCTTTGAAAATTCCGATGCAACAGGATAGCCAATGCGGAGTTTCTTCACGCCGTGAAATGGCCAAAGAAGCCCATCCCACATCATAGCGTCAACTGCATTTTGCAAATCAGATGGCAAACTCTCTTCTTCAAAGTCGAGCGTGAGCTCCCCTACAGCAGAAAGGACCTCCACCAGCTCGCTGCAGACTTGTGTCGCAGAATCTATTTGCCTGTCAAACTGCTTGCAACTGACTCGGAGGTTGAAAGTTCCGTCAAGTGATTCGCTGCGGGGACCAACAACGAATGTGACGCCTTCCCGGTCGAAAACGACTTTGGCAGCAGGATGCTTCAATGTTTCAGTGATCCTGATGAAGTGGGACAGGTGTGGGAGAGTAAAGGTGAGCTGGTTGAATAATGTAATGTTAAGTTGCTCGAGAAGAGGAGAATTGATCCTAGCGATAAGGTTTTCAAGGTACGCGCTCACTCCTCGGAATACGAGTAACCTGAGAGCAGGAAGCGTCGTGGGTGTGATGGGTCCCTGAAATAACTCTCCCTCGGCGCTAGGCCGGGGCAAGGGTGTAAAGAAACAAATTGAGAGTTCCTCGAGTTGGGGAAGGTGTTGAAGTCGAGTGACCAAAGTCGCTGGCGTAAAATAGCCGGGAGATTGGATGTCGGTGAGACTAAGAGTGACGAGGAGAGAAGTGGATGCTAGTAATGGCAATCCTTTGGGAAGCGAAACTCCACGTAATGAAATGTGGCGCAAATTTGGAGCCAGGAATGCCCTGGGAAGCATCAAACCCGTTACTTTTTCAAGGGTAGTTGTCGATAGAAGAGAGAGGGATTCCAGTCTGGGGAAAGATCCGTCCATGGGTACAATTAATCTACCCAGATGAAGCGAAGGAGCCTGGGAGACAATGCGGACTACGCGATCAGGATGCTGGATTGCGTGAAGTATGCCACGGTCGTCATCGGTATCCTCACCCCGGTAATCGATGACGAATGGAAAGGGTGGTAAATGGGACAGCATGTCAGCTAGAGGCGTGCCATTCATAAAAAGGATATGCATGTTCAGATGGAATGACGATTGGTGTATGATGTGCCGCCATTTCCGACAAACGTGGGAGAGCTTGCACCATCTGAGCTGACGATTCCAATCTCCTTCGTTGGCTAACCGGTAATGGTGAAATATTGCAAGGAGAATGTCGTCGTTGAGCGAATCGACATTTGTATACAGTAAATCGTACACTGGTCGCTCAGACGTTGGGGGTGAAGGGGGCAGGATCTGCACCGAACTGATGCATAAGCAATGTGAAGTGTTATTGTGGAGGGACATACCTTGCTCCGGTACCGGATCCGGGTGGTCAGCAAGGGGGGTAATTGGCCAACATAAATGTGTAAGTTGCCATCGCCAGAACTCAATGCTCTGCGAATTAGCTTTTTCTGATCCTTGGATCCTTGCTTTGCTGTAAGATTGGTCCGACTGATGGGTGGTAAGCTCAAGTTATCCGGGGGAGTATCGGGGTCAGCCATCACGAAAAGCTTCTCGCTGTGCCACAAGTCTGGGATGCCTTGTAAGGACTCCCCAACTACTGATTCCCCCTCGAGTACCCCGTGAATATCTAAAGAGATGTTAGAACAATGATAAAGGAAGGAACATTGGACAAACCTTTGAAGATCATGACATTGTTTAACATGAAGACGTTACTAAAAATTCGTGTTCCTTGTCTAGTTTTAAAAAATATATGCCTTGGCTGATCGACGAGAATGTAGATAGTGGCATTTGGTTTCAGCCCGAATTTCTCCATTGGATGCGCTCTGAATTTGGCCGTATATTCGTCCGATGAGGTGGGGAGGTATGCATAGAAATGTGGGTTGTCATGAAGGCTGATACGTCTGTTGTCCTCGAGATGAGCAAAGTTCCAAAGGACTTCTTCAAATCCGGCGCCATATTTGAGCATTTCTAGTAGATGAATGAGACCATAACGTCATTCCGGGGTTCGCAGACTAGTGCTCACGTCGAACAACGATGGGCTTCGGGTCAGGGAGGGTTCTGAGCAGTACGAAGTCGACGACCATCAGGTCCGGCTGTTCATCCTTAGTTAATATACATGTGAAGCAGGGAAAGGGAGCAAACGTACATATACCGCAGGCCCCACGCTCTCGTAAGATACTCTATACGCTTTTCTCTGAGTCATCCCCGTTTGGGAGAGGTGGAAAGTATCAAATCTATTTTATGAAAGAATTAGCGACATACTTCCTGAATTAAAATAGTGCCAAGTGACCCTGGATGAAATCTGGATGCATATATACTCAAAATCTGAGTCGCCAATTGGAAGCGTTGGTTCGTCTCATCAGCCATGTTTTGATCGGAGTGGACTGCAAAGCGCAATGCATCGTCACAAGCCTTCAAGACCCTGAAAACTCGTGAGGAGGGGTTAATCGTTCACGAAAAATTAAGGTAATCACCTTCTCAACTTCGTGGCTTGAAGCTGCTCTTGTAGAACGAATAGCGAGAAGAGCTGACAAGTACTGATTATCGCCATTGCCTGATCTTGATAGACTCTTTTGGTATTCCAAGCATACTCGATCATTGAAGATGCGCCGTCAGATTGCTCTTCCGCAGAGATGAGTGCTTTCATTGGGCTTTGTCTCTAGTGAACGAGGGAGATGAGAGGCCAGTTGGAAGAGTGCGTTTGGAAAACGAATCGACACATGAGGCATCATCCACGAAAAAAAAAGGTGAGGCCTATGGGGACCGAGCGGGGACAGATGACCGTTCAAAACCATTGTCAAAAGCTGAACTTTTTGTGAACTGGCACGCGAAAAAGATCGTCCCTGGCGCTTCGTGTTTGTTGAAACACCGTCGGTGGTTTCGGAGACGTGACTGTGACGTCTGTGACTATCGGGGCGCGAGAGAGGCCAAAAACACTCCAAAACTTGATCAATCCCTGATGGATGCATCGACCCAGGCGCGTCTGGCCCGTGGAACCGTTCCATGTTCCATATACAAGGTGGGGCGACGTCCCCGTTTGTCCAACAGAAGTCGCTGCGTTACCCGGGCCAATACCCGTCATGCCTCGTCCCTCTCCGACGTTTCCGCTTCTCTCCATAATGCGACATCAACGAATCTCAGCGATGGAATCCGACACAGGGGGTATGAGCACGAAGATGGCGGTGAAGATGGTACGGCTGGCGGTCGTAGATGAGGGCCGTATTTCCTCCCGTGCCTCTGCCACTGCAATGCAGTTTTGGTTGACCGGGTTTTCGCATCATAAGCCGGACCAAGCAGCACGCTTTGGGGGTGAGGGGCGGCTGACGCGGAGGACGACAGGTAGCGTAGTCGATTGCCTCCTGAAGCTGATCACCACTACTAGGCGTCGTCTGCACCATCTCCGACGACGGTGGGTTCTTCGTATTTACTCCCATTACTGCAGCGTCTTCCCCAGGGTCTACTTTGCGCACCTTTCTCTCACACACACGTTGGTTCCGTAACGCGGACGTTCTCTCTCTGAGTTCCGTCCTCGAACTTTCACCGAGCATAATGATATATTGCCGAATAGTACATGAGCCCTACATCCGATTCTTTCAAAGAACGGTTGATAGGTAATTGTTAGCCATAATCATAAGGATGATCAGGGGAATGAGGAATATAAAGTAAGTGCAAAGAGAGTCAGGTAATAACGTATTTTTGTGATTCTGAGTCAAGACAGGAAATCAAACTTATGCTGCACTGAATCATGAAACTCGGCGAAAGGCGGATCGACCACCAGCGCAAGCATGGGAGCCTACGCGCTTCCGGACGCGGTCGACGACGACTCTTTGGAACCAATTCTTTTTCGCCGGGGCAGGATCCGGTACAGAAGGGATATCATTTTCGATCATTACAAACGAGTCTGCCGAATGGGCGTACTGCGGATGGGGAATCGGAAGGGGAAGGGGATGAACCGAGATTGGAGGAGAATCGATCAACGTCGACGATGCGTTTGTATGCTCGGTTTTGACAGTAGGGGAAAGATGTCGCATAGCTGGGAGTTGCCATGGCGTCAACCCTGCCTGGTACGACTCCGGAACACCGCGGCGTTCTGATGCAGGTAGACAATTTATGTGAAGTCCCTTCGCTCTGTCAAATGGCCTGAGAAGCTCGCGCAGCGCTGTGCCATCAACTATATCCCGCCAAGCAGGTGGACGACTGTCAAACTCCAGGGTGACATCTTCTGCGACCGAAAGAACGGGCTCCAGCGCGTTGCAGACTTGTGTCGCCGCAGTTATTTGCCAATCGAGCTGCTTGCACCTGACCCGGAGGCTGAAGGGTCCATCACCGAACTGGTGAGCACCAATGACGAATGAGACGTCATCCCGATTGAAAACGACGTTAGCAACAGGATGTCTCAGTCCTTTGGTAGTCTTCATAAAGTAGCATAAACGTGGGAGCTTAAAAGTAAGCTGCATGAATAAGGTAACGTTGAATCGCTCGAGAAATGGGGTGTTAATCCGGGAGAGGAGACTTTCCAAGTAGGCACCCCCTCCTCGGAATTCGAGCTGCTTGAGAGAGGGAAGGGCCGTTAACGTTGGTGGCTCACTCAATAGCCCTGCCTCGTCACTGGGGCGAGGTAAAGGAATAGAGAAACCGATGGAGAGTTCCTCGAGTTGGTGAATGCACTGAAGCTGTGTCACCAAATCGTCTGGGGTGAAGTACTCGGCAGCTTGGATGTCTGTGAGTTTGAGCGTGACTAGGGAAATGCTGGAAGCGGGAACTGGTAGTTCTTTTGGAAGGCAGGTACCGTGTGATGTGATGTAATGTAGAACGGGAGGTAGGAATGTCGTAGGAATCGTCAGTTTGGTGCTCTCCTTAAGCGACGTGGTGGACGAATGGGACGATGATTCCAGTATTGGGAAAGGTTCGTTCATTGGTACGATCAACTTGTCCATGGTCGGCGAGGGGGCCTTGAGGGCAACACGGCGGATGTGATCATATTGCTGGATTGCGTGAAATATGTCGGCGTCAGTCTTGGCGACATCCGAACCCCGGTAATCGACGACAATCGGCAACGGTGGTAAGTGCGTCGGTATGTCAAGTGGACAGGTGCAACTCGTGAAAGGAATATGCATATCCAAACGGCAGGACGATTGATGTATGAGGTTGCGCCATTTTTG
>QFFA01007200.1:0-13547 GCA_003316565.1 Russula foetens | reverse complement strand
TCCTAGGACACGGCTTTTTCAACTTGCTTGGTCCATGCGAACCTCCTCAAATCCAATTTTTAGCCTGCCGTTGCGGCTCGGGCCACAAACTCGCAGCTGTATACTACTTCAGTTCAGTTCACTTGTCCGTCTGTGGCGCGCGCATCCCTGGCTCCTTGTCCTCCTTTTATAAGCTCCTCCTTCCACATGCCGCCGTCCTACATTTTGGGCCCACCCATAACAGCGTCAATTCATATCCCTCTTATATCCCCTTCCTCACCACATCCCCCTCCCACTTCATTTCCTAATCCACAAAAAGCAC
Organism: Russula foetens; assembly: GCA_003316565.1. Classification (NCBI taxonomy): domain Eukaryota; kingdom Fungi; phylum Basidiomycota; class Agaricomycetes; order Russulales; family Russulaceae; genus Russula; species Russula foetens. The sequence continues at coordinate 13,246 of QFFA01007200.1, read as the reverse complement.
ACACTCCTCTCCATACCGCGGATGGTGGTGCAGGACCCGACGGAGGGTGACGCCAAGTATAGGTGTGCCGAGTGCAACCTTCAATTCGGTACCCCGCGCGACCTCTCCCGTCATCTCAACAAGACCGCAAGACATGGTGGCCAGCCCTCACCCTGCGCCATTTGCCATAAACCATTGACCCGACCGGATTCGCGCGCGCGCCACGAGCGACGGTGCCGCGAGCGCTTCGGTGTCACCGAGGAGATGTGGCAGGGTATAGAGCGCGAGCGACAGCGAGGCCGTCGCAAAAGCATCAGCGTTGATGGCACCGACGAAGCCAACAAACTCGCGGGAGAAGGTAGTGGAACGGCCTGCGATGCGACCACAGCCAGCACCACTAACACCAGTCGGGAACACCGTTGTGGCGGCGGCGGCGCTGCGGCCGCCGCTACCAGTTCCTCACGCTCGCGAACGGTCTCAGTATCCGAAGTCTCTGACTCCGAACTCGTCGCCGCGCTGGCGTCCACCAAGGTCGCATCCTCCGCCCCAGGTCCCGGCCCCGCTTCGATGGCCACGTCGCGGTTCGTGCCCCACCAATCTGGCAGCGGCGAATCTAGTTCTTCCTGGGCGACACGAAAACGCTCAACGTCTCTGCGCGCTCCCCACCCGCACACCGCTTCTGTCCCGTCCGCAAAGGACCCTCCCACCACCTCCCCCATAAACGGCCGCAAGCGCCGGGAATCATCGCCCCACGCGCGCGGCGCTCCCACCACGAGCACGCAATGGCGTTCGCTCAACCGCCTTCCCAACCAACATGCTCACCACCAGCACCACTACCATCAGGTCCGCGACGACTCGCCGCCGTTTGACCCACCGTCGTCCCCCGTGGCGATGCAGGACGAGTCCGACTGCGAGTCGATGGCCCACCCGAGCACGTACTGGAAGCAACAATCGCGGTGGACGGCACTCGTGAAGCAGGAAGAGCGCCTTGTCGAGGTGCCTCAGGACGGCGAGGAGGATGAGCTGGACGAACTGGCCGAAGATGAGGTAGACCTACCGTGGCACCCGCCGCCCGTTTCTCCCCGCCCGCATAACAGCCAGCATCCGCGGACGCAGGAAGGAATGATGGCAGGTCCACCGCCCAAGAAGAAGCTATTCGGGTTTGAGCTAGACGGTACGGGCGGAGAAAGTATCCCCGGCTGGCCATCATCGCACAAGACGCAACGGTAACGCTCTGGACGATTTTATTTTCACCGGTCGTTATTTATTTAGGGCGTATTATAATCTGTACTCTTAGCCCCCCCCCCCCATTTTATGTAGTTAGTCATTGCAGTCCCGCCACTCGTGTTTTCATATCGCATTCAGTATCGACGACGCGCGACGCTCGTAATGGCTACCCTCATACCAGCTGCCCAGGATCACATGTCTCGACGAAGCGCGACCACTCAGCGCTCAGCGGTGGTTTGCGTTTATCCCGTTTACGGTGAGGCACAGAACCAAAAGAAAAAACGAGGAGAGACGAGAATGTCGTGGATGAGCAAATCATCTACACACGACAATCCATGCGCCCGCCGCCCCTTCTGATTTCCCTCGCTGCCGAGCCCACAAGGGTCAACGTCAATCTCATGGGCGAGTCTACCGTGACAGCACTTGCTGGACGTCCCACGAAGGTTCGACCAATCCATCAAGGACAACGTGACCCTTGACCAGGAACCGCACAAACCCGTGGAATGAGGCCGTATGGGCATATGACTCGGAGACTAATAGGATGGAGATCAGGGCGCGCACAAAGAGTGGTGACAAAGAAGGGCGGCACCCCTTGAATCGGATGTCTCGGTCTTTTGTGCCTTTTGAGCGCATCGATGGCATGTCGAACACACAGGGCTGCGGACCCGAACAACAAGAATAATTCGAAGCGAAGAGGAGAGGAGCGCCTCAGTGCAGTACAGTGCACTCTGTTACCCAGGGTGATGTGCGGTGCTCGACTCGAGCTGTACGTTATGCTCAGATAATTGGAGCCGTCCGAGTCGGCTGGCTGTGCGTCCAATTACGGAATCTGTACTTCCCAAAGGCCACGATGTCTAAGCCAGCGCGCACAAGAGTCGTAAGGTCAGGGCTGCGATTTCTGCTGTACAGCGATAGATGACCACCGGCATTAAGTTCGTCCCGAGTAACTTGAAAATACCGAACGTGTACGTACTAAGCACCGAGTCCTTCCAAATAACAGACGCATGACAGACATGAACATCGTCATAAGCGCCCAAACAAGTAATTTGCTCTCGCGCCGCGCCTAAATCCTCTTTTATCCTCACAAGAAAGTTTTTTTTTTTTTTTCCTTTCACGATCCGAACTCTGTGGATGATCACAAATTGAACATGCACCGCTTTCCTACTAGTGGGCTGTCATAAACCAAGTTGAGATGTGGCGCCCGGTCGTCGTCTGCGCCTCCTAGGGTCAGGGAAGACCACATGAATTATGACACTATCATCACCTTCCCAAGGTCGTAATGCATGTACGTGTCAGTAATGTGCGCTCCGGGGGGTAAGAATGACCATTCTGCTCACCTTTACCCCTCGGGGTTCTCGGGGCTTTTTGTCTATATACAGACGGGTAATAACTAATAAAGGTGAATGATGGGGCTTACGCGTACGCTCATGCGCGCCACTCTTTCCCTCAACTGTGGCTCAGGTTGACACTGTCTGCACGTGTGGCCACCCGTTTCTTAAATTTGCGTCTTCTGTACCTAACAGCACCGTTATTAATCCGTGGCCAGACAGGTGGAAACGGGAGATGCCACAACGAACGAGCACTTTCTGTTTGCTTGTTCTTTTTTCCTTCACAGCAGCTTCAATGCTAACTATCCTGGGATACCGGTGTCTCACTGGCCATCCGGCTTCGGTATCAGACGAAGAGCGTTGGTCGTACAGCAAATTCCTTGATTTCGATATGCCATTGACCCAGCGGATCATGAGGCCCCTTTCCTTATTCTCGAACGTTGATATTCGAACCGATAGCGAGATCGTGAGCAGATTAATTGATTTCGGAGGGTGCGCAGGCGTCAGAGTAAACTTGGAAGTTGCATCTTTGTACTGTACCACAATGGAGCGATACCTTTTCCTCATCCCCCGCCGTTTTTTCGTGATTTTCCCAGTCTGGGGCACTTCTGAGTAGGAGGGTCTCCACAGTCTCACCGCGAGGTCACAGTCTATGCGGAGGAGAATGGTCATGAAACGGACGTCATGAGCGTTTCAGTGGGCTGCTGGAACCCAGAAATTTCGGAATGTGGCAAAATGTCAAATAATGTTTTTGCAGAAATTTTGAATAGGGTCTTATCTAGTACTGTATGGATAGACGAGTCTCGCCCGTGCGAGTGGTAACACCGGAAACGTCCCCTGTGTGTTACCACGCTTGATTCGGGCGCGCGTGCCACCTGACTGAGCCAAACTGTGTTGCTAATGATGGAAGAGCGCGCGGCGCACTCACCATGCAGGTCCTCAAGGCGCTTCTCAATGTCAGGCACAGCCTCATGGAACATAGTAACGTCAGAGCAGTGTTCAGAACATAGCGGTGGGCGTCTTGGTGGTGGACTGTAGCCTCAAAACGATCTGGGGTGGGTAGTGAGGTGGTGATCTAGACAGGGTACCGACAGTCAGCTCAATTTGAAGACATCCTCCGCAACCAATCTGCGAGATCATGCGCCATCAAGCACCCTTGTATTATAAGTTAGAATTCACTCACCGTTCGCCGTGAGGAGGATTCCAGGTGGAAGGCGAGGAAAACATATTCCGAGCTGTCAAACTAAATGCGATGACATTGACATGAGGAGTCCGCTGAGGCCCCAGACAAGGACGACGCGCCGAGCGTCCAAACATGTCATGGCTTGATTATGGTATTATGATCAAGTGATGGCACATTCAGCGTGTCGAGTAGTGCATAAAGCTTGTCAACGGAACGGTCCTGGTGTACAATGTAGAGTCATAAATGCCAGTTTGACGATGAAGACCCCAATGCGTGGATACGGTTGGTTCCTACTAAGTTCCAATTGATATTGGCTGCCAGTAACATGGAAATGGCGCACGGCACTGCATAAAATGGAAACCAATGTCACAGTACAGTCTGACAAACTAGTGGCTCACACGATCACCAGTAAGACAAGTAGTGCCTGTCAGAGGGATTACACAAACTTGGTACTTGCATCCCAGTCGTCTGCTTAAAAAAAAGGGTCGGAATGAGACCGTACTGTACTGAAAGACATGAAGCGGTCGAGTGTGAGCGCTCCTGCCAAGTCAACGTCATGTCAAAGGGTGTCTATCCAAGTCGGGAATCATGGACAGTGCCACGGCTCATAGTTGGAATGCTGTCCGCCATTTACAGATGCACCCTGTTGTTGACGTACATATGCAAATTCAACTCCAACTAAAGCATGCTTACCGCCTTCATGCGGGCTAGACATAATCTCTGGTTTCGGGAAATTGTTTGAGTTTATTCCACACTCGATTTGACTGGAAACCCGCAAGTGAGGACCCTACGCCAATGAAAACAACCTTCTGACACGGTGTGGATTGGAGCACAGGAGGGAGGAAGAGAACGCTCGCACTCGGGCTCGCATTGGCCAACCCTTCGTTCTCAATCCGAGGGGGCTCCGCGTTGCGGAGAGACGAGCGGGGGAAATCTACCGTGGAGTATCTAATCGGAAAACCCATGACCGACCGAGTAGACCGAAAGGAAACACGTACTGAGAGTCTTTTTCGTTTTTGAACAAGTTAGGCCGTGTTGTATGACTGTCTAATTAGTCGTGATTTACGGTGGTTCAATTTTGACCTGTGAACGTCAAATCAGTGAGATGATGGGGAGCAATATGAAGCAGGAACGATCATGGGGCATCATGCATCATGCTTCAAGTTTGCGGTGTGCGACGGCAGCGGCGGCGTGGATCTGATGCGTGGGAGCTTTGTCATCGGAACCGTCGCTTATACGTGTGTCCGCGATCCCTGCCAGTGGCTGTACGTTTCTTTTTTTTTGTCTCCCCCAAAATCATATTGCTCTCATGTGGCGACCATAATATTTATTAGTACTAGCTGGGGGCTGTCTCCTCGCACCTAACCTACTGCCGCTCAGTGCCCAGTGGTTCATACGACACATGCCAGACTTTTGCTCGGCTTGTCTGGATCTTTATCCACGGGGCCGGTCGTTAATTGTCGGCTGATGTCGCCTCCTTATTTTGGATCGGCTGAGCACTTTCAAGACCCATGATCGAACAGACAAGCACCGTCCTCGCTAGGGCTGGTATCAATCAATTATCAGGCACATGATGTGTAGTAAGTTATGCTCCATTTCATCACGTGCGGTTTTGTTCCAGGATCCAGGCGTTCTTTTGGCTTTTGGCGGAATTCCTATTACCTGCGCTTCTGCGGATAGGGACACCGCCCAAACATGTTCTCTCCTTTACTGGGATCATTGTGGATGGAAGCCCTGGGTTCGTTGGTATGCGACAAAAATTCTACGCTGCAGCGAGACCATTGTATTATTATGCGAGGAGCGCAACGATACAGTAGGACCACTGCAATAGGGTAGGATGGGGCTGTAGAGTGCCCCTTGCGCGCGCTGTTCATATTACATTATTACATCCCCCAACTGAAATTCTAGATTCTCCGATCTTACGGACCTCGCTCAGATCTCAGACCCGTTCCAGGGCTTGCCTAGGTTCCATATTTCTTCGATGGACGTGTGTTAGACTGAACCTCCGAAAGTGGAGACACAGCGCTGTCTCTATGCCGTCGTCGCGGGCCACGGCGGCGGGGGTCCCCTTCAACACGAATTTCCGATGGCACCGCTGTGAACGGTCGAGGATGACCGCTATGCGGACAGGTTCGCCTTATTGTTTCAGCACCCCTTTTCAGGTGATGCCACGCGAATCCCATATTGGCTAGGCTACAATGTGGGTAGCCACTACACACTACAGGCGCGCCTCTGGCCTCGTTTTTTTGAGTGTGATATCACGTGATCTGAGTTTTCATCTCATCGCGATCACCCTTTCACCTCACCACCTCACACAATAACCCGTCGAATGACATTTGTGGCGTCCGAAATCAATCAATAGTTTCACCACTGTTTCTCCACATCAGCTTAGGAGCCAGACGCCTGTTGGAGATTGGATTGGAATCGCGTGAGGCAGAAAGGGGGACGACAACGCGGGGCTCAACCTCCGAGATCCGAGATGAGGGGATGACATTTCGTTTGGTTTGCGAGAGAACTACGCTTTATAAAAATACTTTGTTTATGAATACCGAACGCTCAAAGTGTTGGTGGGTAAACAGCGAGCGTAGAGGCTGAAGCGCTGAAGTCTCCAGTCCAGGAAACTGATGTTCATGTCGCACGTGTTAGTTGTGCACGGTCTGTCCTCCAACAACGCCACCATTTGAAACGTGAAAAAAGACGTGTCAAGGTCCATGGGAGACCGAGACCCTATGTTGTACATTGCGAGGAATACGAGGGCTGCGTTTCCCCCCTACCCGCCGATTGATGCCTCCCACCCTGGCTAACAGAGTGGCAAAATCGTGGCGTGCGAGATCCCCGCTTGTCCGAGTTGACCAGCGCATATGTTTGATGTATAGGATGTCGGTCGCTGGTCAGTAGGTCTGGGCACTGGCACTTAAAACCATCGGGGGTGTTCAGAATTGACATCGTCAAGGCGGTTTCGCCGATCCATGATTAGGAGAAAAAATGACCGCATAACCGGCGGGAGGAATTCGAGGATCACACACACACAGCCACACACAGCACTCGTACTGGTCGTCGCGTCGTGGCCGAAATCGGCGGAGATGAACTACGCTGTTCCGGGAGCAAACAGATGCCTAAAATAGGGGGTGGACCAGTGGATCACGATCACTCCCCCGCGAATGCGAATGAATGAATGAATGAATGAGAGCGAGAGAAAAGAGGAAATACCGTTCTTATACTTCGCGCGTTTTACATGTGCAAAATGAAAAGAGAGTCCGGTGGGCCGGCAGTTGCTCCAACGCAACCACCTGGTTTATGAGTGGGTACATCAGGGGTTCTTCGTCAGTCGTCAGGAGGACCGCAAGCTGGGACTAAAATTGGACGGGCAATACGAGTTGGTACTTGTTCCGAGAAAGGGAAGGTCCTTTTGTGAGGCCCTTTGCAGAACTGCCTGAACGATGTCATCGATGGAGCTGGCTGAATTTTTAGGCAGGGCTCGGGACGCGTACGTTTTGAACTCGGACCTATGTTCGCTTCGCCCCATTCTTGTGGCTGTCGCCCTACGAATGGAGTCACGGTCGCACTACGATGAGCAGTTGCTGAAACCGGCGCTTCCGGTCGATTCACTTGGACGCTATGCGTCGCGGTACAGTACTATGCCGTGGCTGTGCAACCAGCCGTTCGGGGTGGGTTTTCTTATTTCCTCGATAGCTTGCAAAGCGCGCTTACCTGAGCCATCGGACCGGGACAGAAGTTGGTCGATTCCATCGTTGTCTGTCATGACCACGTTCCTGTGGACAATGTCCTGACAAAAATGCAGAGAGAACCTCAGCCTGCTCACCAGTGTGTGACCACCTGTCCCGTCGCTTATGTGAACCTTGTTTTCTTTTTCGAGCTCGCGCAGCACCAGGAGGGTCAGCTGGTAGCGAGCTAGCCGCGACTGCGACTGGCGACCGGCGCTGACCCATGAGCACAACAAACGAGCGCCAGTGGGTGGGGATCAAAACGTTCTCACGGCCTTCCTATATCTTCACTAGTGGGCCCGCCCTTCGACCCATCCCTTGACTCTTCGGGTCGTAATTCCTGAACTCCTGCCGGTGCCACTGGGCCATCACCTTCTATCAGTTTAGCCATCCTCAAAGCGGAGCCGCGTTTTCGTTCGTTCCTTGTTATCCTCCAAATCGGTGAGTCCGTGAATGGACACCCTCTTGCAGTCGCGAGAAGTGAGGGCCGCGGCACTAACCATTGATGACAGTATAAATAGGTGTCACCCCCATAGGTACCTAACGTACCTAACCATTGAAGACGCCCTATAGAAAGCTTGATATCATTTATGGGCTCCCAAGAGTCACCTCAATCATCCTCCCCACCTAGCTCGGCCGGGATGTCGAGGGCCGCACCATCACCTTCGTCTTCCCTTATGAGTACGCCCCCAAAGCGCTCTCCCGATCTTTCGTCATCATTTCCGCGTACACCTTCACCGCTCAATCCTCGCTCCCTGTCTCAATCTCCATCGCCGACCCCGCCTTCACGCGCCACACTCCTCCCCACACCGCCTACAATGGGCCATGTCCGATTACACTCCTTCGATGTGCGCGATTCGTCGCCAGTGCGTGATGCGTTGATACCCTTATCACGCGTCACCTCAGCGCCTGCAGTTCAGCAGTCGAGCGGAGCAGCACTGAGCTCTACGCTTCCTGCCATCATCCTCGATCCGACCATCTCTCCTCCGTCATTGTTCCGCTCCCGGTCGCCCTCTCGCGTTCGCTCCCAGGGAACGCCCCCCGAACGTGGTCATGAGCCCGACAACGGGAATTCCACCTCGACGTGGTGGAACTACCAGATACACCCTCCTCGTCCGTGGGCAGAACCTTCAAAGCGCAAACGCTCGGTGCCGCCCGAGCAAGTAGAGGGCTACCTCCACACGCGTTCTGTGAGTCAAATGCTTACTTCGACTCTAGCCTCCGCTGACCTCTGCGTAGCGCGTCATAGAGTCAATCGCTGGTGTCCTCGGTACTGCTGCGCGTATTGGACACGAAGCACTCTTTGCCAGCGTTGACTTCTTGCGCTTTGTTCCGGTTCCTTATTTGGACCTTGCTGGGCACACGTTGTTGAAAATATGGGATGCAGTTGAGATGGTCGAGGTGAGTTCAAGCTCGAATCTTCCGCTTCGTACGACCATCAAGATTGACCTACACCTCATTAGATGAATCGTCTTGCGTCTCTACGCTTGACTGAACGTTGCGCAGACATGTTAATAAGCGTTCGCGAAGAAATTGCCGACGCGGGTGACGCCGTGGCCGAGGCGCTCCACGGGCCCATCGCCAAATTGAACGAGTGCGTCGTCGTCGACAAAGTTCTGATTCCGTTTACGTAACCACTGATCGATCAATAATCGTCTTTTTACTACTTTTAGGGCATTCTCGGAGGTGCTCTACTTCCTCACAAAGCTCGGTCACCGCCCTTTCCTCAAGCGCTATCTGAAACGTGATGAGATTCTGATTAACATCACTTTCTGCGACGCGCTCCTTAATGATGCATTGGGAATGTTCGGTGTCAGTATGCGTTGCGCTCTCTCGGGTTTATCCGGGGTTTAACATGCTTCGTTTGGTAGCTCTCTATCCAAATACGTACGCTCAAGATTATCCAAGCCAACGAGTTGCGCCGACAAAGGGAAACGGAGGGTTTACTCGACTCGCTCTCACACCTTCCCGGTTTTCTGCCCCCGCCTCCATACACCGTGCCACCCGCCGCGCTCTCTTCGCCCCCTACGGATTCTCAAAGTGTCCAAAAGACCCTGCGGACCTTGAAAACCGCACAGAATGCGCAAGATCGCGCGTACGACACTGCGGACTTACGGAAACTCATGCGTACCGCGCTCACGCAAACCGACGACTCGGCTATGATTGAGGTACTGCAGATCGCGCACAGCGAGATGCCAGAGGCGATCAAGACCTTACAGCGCGCCCTTGAGCGCGTTGTCGAGGATGGAAGGATAGAGGCCGCCGAGAGCGCCGTAACGCCCGCGTCATCGTCGCAACAATACGACTTCGAAGGCCAGCAGTCAATCAGTCCTAGCAGCGATGGGGCAGAGAGTCGGCGCGGCGCAGACACGCTTGACCGCGAATTTATGGAGACCGGGATAGATGCTCTCCGGAGGCTATCGACGGGAACGGATTTGGGCTTGCCAAGCTGGACTATTACCCGATACGAGGTCGACTTCGAAGCAAAGATCGGACTTGGAAATTTCAGCGAGGTATATCGCGGTACTTGGCGCCGGCACACTGTTGCGATCAAGGTACTCGTAGAGACGACCCCACGCAAAATCTTCGTACACGAGGTCGAGATTTGGAAAAAACTCTACCACCCGAATGTACTCGAACTTCTTGGCGCATCTAGTGCAACCGGTGATCCGCCGTGGTTCTTAGTGAGTGCTTCGTGCTTTTAGAGCTAGATATTTCTGTCGTTGACCTGACCTTATATCAACAGGTCAGTAAATATTATCCAAATGGGAACCTCGTCAAATTCTTGAAAGGCCTAAGCGATGCTGAAGCTGCGAGATTAGATACACTCAAAATGATGCATGAAATTTCGAAAGGCATGACGTATCTTCATAGGGAGGGCGTGCTGCATGGTGATCTCAAGGTACAACTTTCTCAATCATAACCGACTCCACTGGGACTGACGCGAAACAATGTGACCTCAGGCTGCGAACGTCCTTGTTGACGATGATACGCGTTGTGTCATCTCTGATTTTGGTCAGAGCGAAATGAAGTCTGAGATCTACCGCCTCAGTCGCGTGCCTATCCCTCGTAAATTCGGTTCCACAATATAGGTACTTTTGTACGACTGACCCAATTCGTCCCAGGTGGAACATTCCGCTGGCAGGCACCTGAGCTTATGCGAGGCGCGCAGGTCCTGACACCCGAAATGGACGTCTATGCGTTTGCAATCTGCTGCGCCGAAATTTTGACGAAGGGAGCGCTACCGTGGCCGCTCATGGATGACGAAGCCGTGCGGCATTTCGTGCTGTGTGAGTATTCTTTTGCGTTCTTATGCTATATATCAATCTGACTTTCCATAATCCCTGTCAAAACCAGCTGAGAACATGAGACCGTCGCTTCCACCATCGCAATTAACTACTGGCCCTCTGATGAATGTCATCCGCTTGAGCTGGGATCAGCTTCCTTCCAATAGGCCATCGTTTGAACAAATCGCGCGAGATATCAAGAAGTTGCGCGCTGAGCGGAGTACCCAGAGTTTGAGCGCTCCATCCTTCGACTCACCGAAACCCTCACCCATTCTTACTCAATGGGGAGCACAGGACGCATACTATCCCCATCACTCACCCGACATCCTTCCGCTTCCCTTGCCAAGTAGCGGGTCGTCTGCTGGACACCAGAACTCGACTTTGAAATCTTCACCCAACGTTGGTTATCGTGAATCTGCATTGGGACTAGACATTGGAAATGACGAAGCGAGATCGGAGTCGAATGTGTACGCGGAACAGGGAATTACGAGGTCCAGCTCTATGTCAACAGACACTCCATCGTCCGAGACCTATGCAGGTATCCCTGACCAGGACTGGCGGAGCTTCTTCGCATCGGGCTTCCAATCTCCGCTGGACCCCGACACCATAGCCGCAAAGTACCAAAACGAGCGTCGGTATAGGATGCTTTTGCAGCACGACTACCATACCATCCGTAGGGTTTTCATTCCAATTGTGTCACTACTGTGTAATCACCCCACGTTTTGAACAGTCACCCTCCCACTATGGCGGCCATCTCGCGTCGAACTGGGCGCAGTGGGTTTCCTATCGAAGCCGGACGGCCGTTTCGAGATGTTGTTCAATGCATTCAACCCTGGCGCGTCATCAGCTGGAAAGGCGGACGAGCTGCCGATGCTGTCCGGGTACGGCAAGGTTTCTCAGAGTTCCCAACGTCAGGACAAGCGTAATGCTGCACAACGTGGTTTCGATCGCGTCCAAGGGATCTTTTCCTCTCCGTACGTAGTAACAGCCGCCCTCACTTCATTCCCTGTAAATGTCACTAATTTCCCTTCCCACTTTTACTTGGGCCTCCAGACAAACCATCAGTCGTACCCACTCTTTCCAGCTCCGCGCTGGCCACAGAGTAGCTTACCTATACACTGAGACGACAGTGTATCGCTATATCACGAACTTGGACGTACCGAAGAAATGGTTCCAGTCCAATATTGACCATATAATGAAGATCTATGGCCGGGAGCAGCGTCTGACGCGAGAGGACATATTTCTGGGTATGTTCGGTTATAAGTAATTACACGTCATTGCTCATGTGATGGTGCTATATTTAGTGATTGGGGCATTGGATGCTCCCGACTACGCGTCTTTTGTTAGCCACAGCCACCCTGGCGGGCAGGTGAGCCAACTCAGAGACATGTAACAGCCGACCGCGCCGCTAACCGTTCGTCGCACACGTAGGTCAATTTCAACGTATTCGCTCCTGCACGCGTTGGACACCCGTGGGGCCAGTTTACGCTCACATCCGCGGAGCAAGGAATGCAGCCCTCGAGTAGTGCTGTCATGCAGGATATGGTGGGAGCCGTGACCGCGAACAATGTTTCGCTGGTCAAGGGTTCCTCTGAACCTTGGGACTCTGTACTTCTCGCCCGACTCCGTTTCAAACCTGACTCGCCTGAACCAACATCCTTGTGAAGCACCATATTTTCTTTTACCTTTATTTATTCTTGGACCACACACCATTTTTGTCGTATTTAATTCCACTACTGTAGCAACCACCAAACGGACACACTGTATTGATTCAGAAGTTACGAACGCAACATGTATCTAATTTCGCTGGCACAATCCAATTTTGACTGCATAACTACTACAGTGGTTATTTTTTCCCTGTCCACGGGCCAGTTCAAGAATTTGAATTAAGCACGACGAAACGCTTGACTCTGCTTCACATGACGTCTCTATGGGTCGCGGGTTCACCAAAGTGCTCCCTCCCTCCCTCCTTCCCGAGACAACCCCGTAGAAATTGCCACGGAGGGGTGTCCTGGCATTTATGGCTCGTTCCTGGGGAATGTCACAAAAGGTTTTTTTACTCTCTATTGATGTAATTCCGGTATCAAGGTTAAACCTGTCTATTCACTCACAGGTATCCACACCGGCGCACGCTCACGCCGAGCCCCACGAAGGCATTTTGCGTCTATTTAGGGTTCTAAATCTTCGTGGCGAGATAAGACGCAGAGGCATTTGCAGTTGACGGTGATAAAAAGTACACGTTTCGAAATATTGTAAAAGTCCGGCCAATTTCACCGCGGGTATCCCGATAATGCGCTGGTGGCTCCCAGGGCCTAATCCCGATCCCGAGGAGAACAACGTCAGCTTGCAACTGCCACCGAGGTGTCTACTCGGGCAACCGCGACCTAGCCCCATTCTCTCTTTCCCTCAACCTTGCGTGGGTTCCAGCGGATTCCCTTCCTTTTTCCGGGGCGCAAATCGCGGTTTTCTCCAGAAACCTCCCCGTAATGGCGAAGGCCGGACCCTTCGAGTTTCTTT